>JAODUG010004017.1:0-10858 GCA_027564795.1 Aphredoderus sayanus
CTCCTTTCTCAACAACAATATCAGCCCTAAAGTTTCCACCAGCACAAATGGTGTGTTCAACAAAACAATGATCATTCTTCCCTGCCTGCAGCTGGCGCTGAGGGCAGGCAACGAGAAGGAGGAGGGGGAGACAGCGGACACAGTGGGCTGCTGCTCGCTGCGGGTGGAGCACATCACGCTGCACGCCCAGCTGGACGCCAGCCAGTGGGTGGTGGAGTTTGACTTCCTGGGCAAGGACTCCATCCGCTACTACAACAAGGTGCCTGTCATCAAGCAGGTACGCACACACACTCTGTCTCCATAGCTACACAGGTACAAACACGCACACTCTGTCTCCATAGCTACGCACACTCTGTCTCCATAGCTACGCAGGTACACACACACACACACTGTCTGCGTAGCTACGCACACACTGTCTCCATAGCTACGCAGGTACAAACATACACTGTCTCCATAGCTACGCACACACTGTCTCCATAGCTACGCACACGTTCTCCATAGCTACACAGATATACACACACACACACACTGTCTCTATAGCTACGCAGGTACACACACACACACACTGTCTCTATAGCTACGCAGGTACACGCACGCACACTGTCTCTATAGCTACGCAGGTACACACACGCACACTGTCTATAGCTACGCAGGTACACACACGCACACTGTCTCTATAGCTACGCAGGTACACACGCACACTGTCTCTATAGCTACGCAGGTACACACGCACACTGTCTCTATAGCTACGCAGGTACACACGCACACTCTCTATAGCTACGCAGGTACACACAGTCACACACACACTGTTTCTATAGCTACGCAGGTACACACACAGGAGCTCTGGAGGCAGGGTGAGGGGTGTGTGGTTCCCCATGAAATCAGTTTGAAGGATATCAGTGTAGAGGGGATACTTGTAGTTTATCTGAAGCCAATAACGCTTGGATAAGAGGATCAATGTCAGCGTAAACACCCTCGTGAAGTTTATCTTGCAGGATGTTATCAAAGGGTTCTGAACCAGCCCAATATTTAGACCATAAGACTATTGATTGACCTTGATGAGATCCACAATGTGCAAGCACTGGCGCACTTTAAACATGGTAAAACAATGCCAACTTTTCAGAAACCTTTTCTAGGATTAAAGCAAGAAAAGGTCCCATTTAGGTAAGACTGAGCCCAGGTATCTTGCCTTATTTTGCTCTTTGTGAATATTTGTGAATGGTTAGTTATTTAAAAAATCGTTTTAGTCGGCTCCAACTTAATTGTGATAGCAACAGGCGCTGGAAATGAAGGATAGAGCTGTGTGTTACTCTCTACCTGCTGTGTGTTACTCTCTACCTGCTGTGTGTTACTCTCTACCTGCTGTGTGTTACTCTCTTCTACCTGCTGTGTGTTACTCTCTTCTACCTGCTGTGTGGGCTGGATTGGGTTGTGGGGGGAGGGGTCTTTACAGACAGTGCTGTTTCAGCCTGTCAGCTGATGGAACATGGCCATGTGGCACCATACCTGTGACAGCTTCTCTTTTTGTTTCACTGCTGTGTTCCAGTTGTTTTCCAAAGCCACACACACAATCGTCCGTGCATTCCTCAGCTGATTGCAGTAACAGTTTCCAACTGAAAAGATGAATGCTAACATAAAATCCAAAGTCTGCTGTTTCCTGATGGGAGCTGTAATTATTCAAATGAGTTTATTCAAAAGCAGCACATTAGCTAAAAAATTAATTAGTGCATATTGCATTGCATATTTTAGCTTCCTCGATTCCCTGGGAAGTCGGGAGGCTTGCTTCTAAATGTCATTTGCTAGACGAGTGAGAAGGAAGGAATTAACATTTGTGATCCCTGGAGAGCGATGGGTCACATGACTGCATGTGTTTCTCAACAAGCCACCTAGCTTCCTTTTTATGTTCAGTACTATGCATAATGATGCAGAGGCTAATGATGCTATAGCATGCATCATTAGCCTCTAAACATGCTGAATGTGTCTATAGCATGCATCATTAGCCTCTAAACATGCTGAATGTGTCTATAGCATGCATCATTAGCCTAGCGTGTATCGTTAGCCCAGCATGCATCACTAGCCTAGCATACACGTTAGCCTTTAAACATGCTGAATATGACATGCATGTATCGTTAGCCTAGCATACACATTAGCCTCGAAACATGCTGAATATGACTAGCGTGTATCGTTAGCCTAGCATACACGCTAGCCTCTAAACATGCTGAATATGACTAGCGTGTATCGTTAGCATAGCTTGCATCGGTCAACAACAACTTATTGGACTCGTTAACCGGGGATAATCCTGAGCCTGTTATGTGTTGTCACAATGGGTCTGCTCTGTCGTACATCTGCAGTTAGATGCAGTCTGCTTGTGTGAGCATTCTGTCAAGGCATTGCTTATTAAATGAATACATTATGAATCAGAAATAACTAAGAAATAAATACACACAGCACTGACATTAAAGGGAACGACGCAATCAGATGGCGCCATCTGCTGGCATTACAAGATGGAGTGTTTAAAACAGGAGGGTTAAGGAGCAGTTAGACATCTTGCCACAGGGTGCTTGGTCAATTGCTCAAAGTCTATCCTGCCTGTGTGAAGAGCAAAGGTTTTCCGGCATCATTATGAGCCTTTAAATGACCATAGTTTCATGCTAACTGTCATCCAGGTTTTCAAGAACCTCAAGCTGTTCATGGAGAACAAGGAAGGTGGAGATGAGCTGTTTGACCGCCTCAACGTGAGTGACCCGTCCCCCTGCAACAGCCGGGGAAAACATGGCGGCTCCTTGGCGCAGCCATGGTTACGGTGGCTCTAGTGCATGCGCAGGACAAACAGGAGAGGACCGCCTCAGGCCTCGTGCATGTGCACCGTGCACCAGCATGAAATACAACTGCAGTTTGTTTATAGGATATAGTTTTATAATTGCACGTTTTGTTTAGACTTTCTTTGAAACAGCCAATCAGAACAGTGGAGAGGGCCAAGCCAGTCAGAACAGTGGCGGTAGAGAGGGCCAAGCCAGTCAGAACAGTGGCGGTAGAGAGGGCCAAGCCAGTCAGAACAGTGGCAGTAGAGCAGGCGGTGTAGCGATGTAGTCATTCACAGCAGTGTGGATCCACGCTCTTACTGCACTGGGAGCAACCATGTGTGTTGGTTGTCCTCACAGCCAGCCCTGCTGCTGGTTGTGAGCCATTATTGGCAGTATAACATGGTAATAACATGGTAATAACATGGTAATAATGGTTAGTGGCAGTATAACATGGTAATAACATGGTAATAACATGGTAATAATGGTTAGTGGCAGTAGAACATGGTAATAATGGTTAGTGGCAGATAACATGGTAATAACATGGTAATAACGGTTAGTGGCTGTAGAACAAGGTAATAACATGGTAATAATGGTTAGTGGCAGTAGAACATGGTAATAACATGGTAATAACCGTTAGTGGCAGTAGAACAAGGTAATAACATGGTAATAACCGTTAGTGGCTGTAGAACATGGTAATAACTGTTAGTGGCAGTAGAACAAGGTAATAAAGGGGCATGTATATTCTTCACAAGCTGTCTGGACCCAAGCATGGATCTTTAGGCTTGATGTATCCATAATGTAAGCAAGTAACCCTGCCCTCCATCTGAAACCCATCATGTAGCAGAGAAACACAGAGCCTCTAGCATCTGCAGTACATTATAAGCCTATACCACAGTGCCCCCTGGTGGCTGTGGTGGGTAGTGAGTGCTGTGTGTGTGTGTGCAGACTGCTGTGCTGAACAAGCACCTGAGCTCGTTGATGCCAGGGCTCACTGCCAAGGTGTTCAGGACCTACAACGCCTCCATCACACTGCAGCAGCAGCTCCGGGCGCTTAGCAACGGTATGCCACACACCACACTACCCACAATGCACGGTTGGAAGGTATTAAGGTACTTAATACCATCTGTGTGACTAGCGCCCCCTGCTGTCTTCCCCAGTGAGTGACAACCTGGCGGAGAAGCTGCTCTCCTACAACAGGGCCAACAGAGCGGTTGCAATACTCTGCAACCACCAGCGGGCGCCGCCAAAGACCTTCGACCAGTCCATGGCCAACCTGCAGGCCAAGGTACTGATCCTGAGCAGGGGCTGGATCAAAGCGTCTGTCTAGTAGCTCCTGTACTGGCCGCTGTGCCGACGGACTTCACAAGCCTCACATACAAACATGCTTTAACCCTCCTGTTGTCCTCCGGGTCAAACTGACCCAACACACTACCTCTCTGTGGCAGATAGAGGGCGCTAAACCTAATTCTACAGCTTACACACACGATGTGCACTGCTGGCACAACAAGGTGTGAGTTTGAAACTCGAGGACAACAGGAGGGTTAAGGTGAATCCATGACATTCTGCCACTAGATGGCACACTAGTGCACAGAGCCTCGTTCTGTAAACAGACCAGAGGAGCTGGAGTTCCACCACACACTCCCTCAGGACGCCATTACCCCACTGCACCTTTTAATATCCTGCTAACATACTGCAGTGCTGTCGCCACCTGTAGGCCATACTGAGGCACTGCGACGTGTGTGTGTGTGTGTGTGGCAGATCGACGGGCGGAAGGAGCAGCTGGCGCTGGCCAAGACGGAGCTGCGGCAGGCTAAGAAGGACGTGAAGGCCAGGGGGGGCTCCGACCCCAAGCTGCAGACGTACGTACATGCCTGCCCCCCGCAGGCCACGCAGTGTGCTGCAGTTAAAATCACTTAAATAATGACTTTAATGGATTAGCCCTCCTGGTGTCCTCGGGTTTCAAACTCGCACCTTGTTGTGCCAGCAGTGCACAAAGGTAGTTAGGATTGGCGCCCTCTATCTGCCACAAAGAGGTAGTGTGTTGGGTCAGTTTGACCCGGGGGACAGAGGAGGGTAAAGAATGGCTTTGATAAATGGGTCCAAGGGAGAGGGGTAGGGAGGCGTGCTGACGGTGCTGTGTGCAGGCTGGTGGAGCGGAGGAAGAAGGCAGTGGAGCGCTGCGAGGAGCAGCTGCTGAAGATGGAGGTGCAGGCCACCGACCGCGAGGAGAACAAGCAGATCGCCCTGGGGACCTCCAAGCTCAACTACCTGGACCCCCGCATCAGCGTGGCCTGGTGGGCACACACACACACACTGCTGGGCACACACACACACTGCTGGGCAGACTGGTGGGCACACACACACTGCTGGGCAGACTGGTGGGCACACACACACACACACACACTGCCTCCCCCATTACACAGTGTATACCGTAGTTATGTATCACTAAATGTTTCACTGTGCTACATTAAATATTATGTTGAGATGAAAGCTCAAGTCTGATCTCTCCTGCAGGTGTAAAAACATGGAGGTTCCTTTGGATAAAATCTACAATAAAAGCCAGCGGGACAAGTTTGCATGGGCCATCGACATGACTGACGCAGACTTTGAGTTTTAATGTTCGGACCCGACGCTGTTCACCGGACAGGAAGTACTTAGTTAGCTTCTAGTTTTGTTCAGAAGCAGGCTGTTTTGTTTACTGTTGCATTTCTCACGCCACTTTATTTTGTAGACTTGTTTCATATCATTTCTTTCATTTGAATAAATGTTAATTGTGCAATACGCTCTTAAGATGTGTGAATGGTCCTTCTGAATGTTATGATTTAATTTAAACATTTGCCAGACAAACATTGTACTAAATCACTTTATTTGAATGAAATCAGTCAAATTTGGACTTGATCCCAACATGGTACAAGTGTGATGTTAATAAAAAAGAAAACACTAATGTTTTAATTACAACTAACCTGTTTCCCAGCCAGAACTAGGATGGGATGTAAACTAATAATGGCTGCTAGATCACCTGCCAAGTCGGTGCATAATATTAAAGTTGCATCCCTGCAAGAGAGGTAACTAGTCTTCCAAATAACAGCCTACATTATACCTAACAATCACAACAGTCAATATATAAAAGCATTTCACACAACACAGCATATCAATGTAGTTCAGGTCTAGAAGTCCTCTTGTTGCTGCTCCTCCTGCTGGGCCACCTGCAGAACAGACGTGACAGTGTAAAGGTAAAGGTGTTTAGCTAGCAACTCGTGCATGTTCTACAACTGGGTGTTTTGAGACCCGGAGTAGCAGGACTACCTGCAAGCATCCATGGGCAAGATGTCTAACCCCAGTTGCTCCCAGTGGTTAGGTGCTCCTTGCATGGCTTGCACTGCCATCAGTGTACAAATGTCCAACTACTGACAAATGTACTACATGTAAGTCGCTTTGGATAAAAGCCAGATGCCTTAGAATAACAGTCAAACGGAGGTAAGAAGTGTTTAGTGTGTCTTTAAGTGTGATATACAGAAAGCTAAGCTCTCGCTTAATGCACTTTAACCCTCCCACTGTCATGGGTCAAAATGACCCAGTGCCATTGTACAAGAGGGGGATGAGACCCCCCCCCCCCACACTTTTACCATGTTAAACTTCAGCACATCAGTATCCACTCAGTGTTAGTCAGTGATGCATTATCACATCCATTCCACTTGATAGTTAATGTTTTCATTGTTACCAAGCCAGCCGTCCATACAAGGTAGCAGTCAGAGGCTACACAATATCTTTCTTTGCCGTCACCTCAAACTGTTTAGCTGGAGGTAAAACCTTCTTGTTTTGTTACACACTTCTATATTATCGCTAGGTAATGTTAGATTGATGGTAAAGTCAATTTGATTGACACCGGATGGCCCCGCCTGGTGTACAGTTCCAACTGACACTGGGAGTGGATCCACCTCTAGGGTGTGGTGTCCTGCCTGCACCTTAGCTGCTACATGCTGCTTCACATGGATGTGTCTGCCAACGAGGGCCCAGCCTCCAGCCCTGAGCAGCAGCAGCAGCAGCAGCAGGCGGGGCCCAGCTGGGCCTCTACCTTCATGTGGAGCCGTCCTTGGCCTTCTCGGGCGGAGCCTCGATCTCCTCCACGCCTGCCTGCGTCATCAGGTCGGCAATGTTCTTCTCCAGGTCGTCGATGCGCGTGCTCATCTCGTCGAGTGGAGACAGTCAAGACCCAATGAACCAGTATGTCTGCTACTATGTAGCGTGAGCTAGCTAACCACAGAGTGAGCTAGCACAGCTAACCCCAGAGTGAGCTAGCACAGCCAACCACAGAGTAAGCTAGCACAGCCAAACCACAGAGTGAGCTAGCACAGCCAACCACAGAGTGAGCTAGCACAGCCAACCACAGAGTGAGCTAGCACAGCCAAACCACAGAGTGAGCTAGCATAGCTAACCCTAGAGTGAACTAGCACAGCTAATCATAGAGTATACTAGTATAGCTAACCCTAGAGTGAGCTAGCATAGCTAACCATAGTGTATACTAGCGTAGCTAACCATAGTGTATACTAGCATAGCTAACCATAATGTATACTAGCATAGCTAACCATAGAGTGAGCTAGCATAGCTAACCATAGTGTATACTAGTGTAGCTAACCATAGAGTGAGCTAGCATAGCTAACCATAGTGTATACTAGTGTAGCTAACCACAACACATGTAAATAACCCTGAACACCACTGAGGAATGTACCATCATATAACTTTACCACATGGTGTAAACCCCATATATTCCCATCCCATGACGAAAGCTGTGCTAAGCTAGGTGGGGAGTCAGGTGGTCCCTAACTTGTGACGTCTTATAGGCCACTTCAACACATGGAGCTAGGTCCACCTGGGGGCTGCTGTTCCCCTGGGGGCTGCTGTTCCCCTGGGGGCTGCTGTACCCCTGGGGGGAGGATGGGGGAGGTTATTCAAGGATATTTCTTCCAATGATCTGGTCAGACATGGTCTGGAACTTGTCCTGCATTTGCTGCAGCAGAGTTTGGACCTGAGAGAGAGACAGAGAGAGAACTAGTTAAATAGGCCACTGTTACATCCTATGGTTACATCACACCTTGTAATGTGAACACATTAGCATTACAAGTTTTGTTCACAGAATGAGGCACAACTGGGTCAATGCTTAAAAAGGTTGTGTGTGTAAAGCCAGGTTTCCATGAGAACTGTGTGGATGGAGGCACAGTAACCATGGGAGCAAATCGGGTTTGTGTGCTTCGTGTACTTATGCATATCTGAGAGGTTTCGCGACATTTGTGGTCTCCATGACAACATAACGGGGCGTCACAGCACCTTGGGTCCCGCAGATCAGGTGCACGCTGCGGGTGCACGCTGCCAGCAGGATGTCCCGCAGATCAGATCAGCTGCGGGACATCCCGCTGGCGTCCGAGCATCCCGTCATGTCCGACACGAAACCCCGCAGGTATCTGCAGGTTAGCCTGCCCTCACGGTGTGTGAGCGGAGCACACCGAGCTGTACCACCACAACGTTCCTGTTATACGAGCGGAACCTGTCCGTATGTGTATTACTGTATATCCGTCTATTCTTCTACCGCTGCTGCTAGCCGCTAGCCCATTAGCCCACCGGGCTAGCAGGCTAGCCGCTAGCAGGACTCACCACGTTCGTTAGGTCCTGGACGGACTTGGGGTCTGTCTCCGCCATGAGGGCTCTGGTCAGCAGCGTTCACCGCCGGGGAAGCAGCGTACACGGCGTGGGAAGCAGCTTACAGCGTCTCGGTATGGGTGACTGTTCCTTATCTTCTCAGCAGCCTTCTCTCGCAGTGCCCCGCCCTAGCCCCGCCCAGCGCTGGCAGCTGCTCTCGCATCGCGGATCTCGCGAGAGAACCGGGGCAATGTGGGACATGGAGTTCTTCACTGCGTGTAGTCTCGTGTCGCGTTATTATGGGGTGTGCAATAAGTAAACATGACTTGGCTGCGGTCCGTGGGTGTTGCTTGCTGGCACAGCAGCCCTCAGCAGACACGGGTTTGAACCATATCTTTGCATGTGTGTGCGTGAGAGCTGGCGTCCTGCGGGAGGTTGGAGCCCTGGTTCAAGTCCTAGTGAAGGCTGACTGGGTAAGGAACATCAACCAAGTTTGGATTCATTTGGTTCTCGCGTAAAGGATGAGCTGAGCTGTCTGGGATGACAGCTGGACCCTTCCTCTGACATACAAGTATCCTCTACATACGGTCAGCGCAGACGCACCGGGTTGGTAAGGTTTAGGATGTTTTTTTATTTATTTTATCATATTATCCCAGTGTCTTAATGTGTTTCTGTTTTGCTCGGGAAACGGATATATTCTTTCCTGAAATGCGGGAGACATTTTAAAGGATTATTAATTTATAGTACAAACTTTTATGACTGATAAAAAAGTTCATATAATTGTGCCGTATCGCACAGTAGCAGTGTGTGTTTGCGTGTGCGTGTGCGTTCAGCCACTTCGACCCAACCCCTTCAAGCTATGCTGCTTATATAACACACAGAGGCTGTCTTGAAACTAGAGCCGGCCTATAGTCAGGCGAGGTTTTATAGTAATACTTAACTCTCGTAGAACACTTAACTTAACTGGACCTACAAACGCGAGGGTAGCAATGATGGTTACACTTTTAGGACCATAGATAGGGTATATTGCTGTGTCTTTAACTTACGTCTTTGAGTCATTCTGAGCTGTGAATCAGTAATTTCAATAAACGTCCATGAAATAAGAATCTGAGTGTGCATAGACCCCCCGGGGAAACAGGCCAGGACGGCTTGTCCTTCTCCGGTGACAGGGTGTGAGTAATGTCAGGGCATGTCGGAACACGGCTCAGCTCGCCATGGCTGCTCTGTGCCGCTCAGGCGGAAACTAGAAGTGAATTTTATCAACAGCCCTCATATCCTGGCTGCTCATATAGTTCCCTCAAGTTAGGCGTCTGGTTTTCCGTAACGTTACATATTCAGCCTGGTTTGTTAATGGTAACAGTGAGCCTTTGAACTCTCCATACAGGCTACATACAGGCCATACCGGGAGA
Organism: Aphredoderus sayanus; assembly: GCA_027564795.1. Taxonomy (NCBI): domain Eukaryota; kingdom Metazoa; phylum Chordata; class Actinopteri; order Percopsiformes; family Aphredoderidae; genus Aphredoderus; species Aphredoderus sayanus. Next base: position 9,848 of record JAODUG010004017.1, read on the forward strand.
ATACAGAAGGAGAGGTAGTGTGTGTGAGTGAGTGAGTGAGTGAGAGAGAGAGAGAGAGAGAGAGAGAGAGAGAGAGGATACATGTAGAATATGAGTTAGTGTAACTCATAAACAGCCTGTGTCATTTTCACATCGAAACTGCCGCATGTGACTCGTGCGCAATACCTCAGATGTCCATGTGGGGGCACAGAGAGCTGAGGTATGGCTGTGAGTGACGGCCCCGTGTGTGTGTGTGTGTGCAGCCTATGGAGGCCCTGCCCTGGCTGGCCTCGGGCCTGATGGTGGTGGGGGGGGCACTGCCCTACGTGCCCCAGTACCGGGACATCCGCCGGACCCGGTGCACCCAGGGCTTCTCCACCCGCGTCTGCCTGGTGCTGCTGCTGGCCAACATCCTGCGTGTGTGCTTCTGGTGAGGCCACCAGGGGGCGCCACTGCCTCTCTCTCACACACACACACACACACACACACACCTCTCCAGTGACGGTGCTGCCAAGCATCAGACTAAACACAAAGCAACAGCCTGTCCAGCAGCCCACATGAGCACCCTCCCTCTCTGTCTCCCCCTCTGTCTCCCCCAGGGTGGGCAAGCGGTTCGAGGTCACCCTGCTGCTGCAGAGCCTGGTGATGATCGGCAGCATGCTGGCCATGATGCAGCTGTGCTGCTCCGTCCAGAGGGATGAGTACCTGGGCTCCAGAACTCCCCGCCTCACAGGTGGGTCTGTGTGGGGCTGGGCTCAGCATGGGATGGCTCTATTGTCTGGGTGTGTATGGGGTTAATGCCCCTTCCCTCCATCAGCACCACGTCACCTAGGAGACTGTCTCTAGTCTCAGCCTCTCCCCTCCATCAGCACTACGTCACCTAGGAGACTGTCTCTAGTCTCAGCCCCTTCCCTCCATCAGCACCACGTCACCTAGGAGACTGTCTCTAGTCTCGGCCTCTTCCCTCCATCAGCACCACGTCACACATACACCTCTGTAAGTTCGACAGCACTTTCTGGAAGTGAGGAAGTT
>JAODUG010004018.1:0-10858 GCA_027564795.1 Aphredoderus sayanus
CACACAAATCATACACAATCAGATGGCGCCGCCGTGTGGCTAAATACGATATTTCTGAGTACATTACGAGGGTTAAAGCTAAAATATTTTAAGGTAAGGTTTTCATTTTTACATGATATTTATATAGTATATAGTATGATAGTCATTTGTATTTTTATGCCACAGTGAAAGCAACATCAGAGTATGAAACCCCACTGAATTTACTGTTAAAATTCTCTTCAGTCTTTGTAAAAAAACTGAATAGGTGAATCAGTACAAGGTAAAGAACATGACAGCTTTCAAAATAGTGCAGTTGCATTTCAATTTACATTTTACAATTCGACCTAGGTCTATTCGACTAATTAGGCTATTAAGAAGACATGGGTAATGCACAGCTCACACTAAATAAATTTAGCCTGGTTTTCCGCACAAACAAATTTAGCCTGGTTTTCCGCACAAACAAATTTAACCTGGTTTTCCGCACAAACACATTTGATCTGAGAGCAATTATCTGGCAGAGCCTAATCTCGCAGAGCCAGCTATTACGTAACTAAAATCTGGGACACTGTTGGATAACTGTGTCAAGACCTACCTAATAGCTAAAATTGGCACATTAGGGCAGTACAGACTTTTCTTTAATTGACAGAGCTGGGTAATATTATTATTGATTACCATATAGACATTATTTTGTCTATATGGTAGTCTATTTTGATTGAAAGTCCAGTTTTGAGAACTACTTTAGCTTATATGTGAAATCTTCCACTTTTGCAGTCAGGGCAAAAATGTTAAATGAACGTACTGATGTTCACTTGACTTTCTCTATGATTTTTTAGCTAGTATATTACCCTCACGCACGCCCCCTTCAGTGAGGTATTGGCTGCCTCCAATCCTGATTTTTCGCTGTGGCCTTATGTCAGATCAGCAAGACTAATATATTATACACATACATGAAATACATGACCTAGACTATGGAATGTCAGGACATAAAAAGTGTGTACAAACATTACATTGGTGACATACAGAGAGACCAATTGCACATGCTCAAGTTGAGCAAAAAAGAATTAGCAACTCAACCCAGTTTGTGAGGAATTGCGCAATCCGAGAGGGGGCTCACCTCGTCGCTGCCTCCGTTGCCCTTTACACGTATTTGAACGGGAGAATACACACATTCAGCGATATTGACTGTAAAAATAATTGGAATGACTGGAATCATGCTATAATTCAATTTTGATCACGGATCAGTGGACGAATATTTATGTATTTATTTTTAATAATCAATTGTTTTTTACATCTTATGCCGCCCCTGACCGAACGTCAATGGTTACACCCTGCCCAGGCAGACGAGCATGTTCACGAGGTGTTTGTTTCCTTGTGAAAGGTTTGCTTTTTAAGAAAGCCCTTTGAGACTGTAATGTGATTAAGGGGTATACAAATAAAATTGACTTGACCAGCTCGTTTGTTTACACAGAACAATATTGTGGGAGCCGTCCATTCAACTATTTTAAAAGGGAAGGCACTTCTACATATGCATATCTACACATTTGCTGTTTGGAGAATATAAATTGGATACCAACTTTAACCCTGCCGCTGTCCTAAGGCATTTCGGCAGACTGCCAGCAGAGGGAGCCAACAGCGGAATGTCTTATGTCGAGCGAGTGCACCGGGTCATTTTGACCCAAAGGGCAGCGGGAGCCGGGAGGGTTAAATGGCTGTCCCATTCTGGCTTCTCGGTTCTTCTGAGTAGGTCCATCCAGACCATATTTAGTTCTATGGTCCAGACAGAGAGACAGACATTTGTTGAAAGTCTAACATTGCATAGATCATGGAACTTCATAACATTAAATAGTTCATTCACTCTTGCTACTGTCCGGCGTGTCATAGTCCCTTTTCCCTACGGAGTGAGCCTAAACATTTCACTGATTTGTTAGTCGTCCAATCAGTGATTAGGTAATATTCACGACACAATTGATCTGGATCTTCGGTTGACCAACAGAGACCCCTAATAACCTAAAACGTTCTTTACACTTAACGTGATTCAAAAATCTCAGAAGACCCGGACTTCCCATCACTATGCAAGATGACACGTTAAGCAAGCTTTGAACACTATTGACAGCACTAATCTTGCTGAAGATGAGTGCGGCATGTAAACATGTTTCCAATGTTTAATTTATTTTAATGTAGTTTTTTATTTACAAAATTGACTTTGATTACAAAATTGTTAATTTGTATAAAATAATGTGTTTTTAGCCATCGATTTGCACATTTGTTTATTTTAGATTTGTTGACTGAATTGATGAATTGTTTGAGTGGCACAAATGGGCCCCCTAATTCACACACACGATCAAATGTGGAAGTTATTTATCTTTTTAAATATGATTTGCAGAACCAAAGTAGTGTTATTTTTAGGAAATTACATATACAGCTCGGAAATACAGAGGTCCAGACCTCAGTGACCACAAAGGTGGTTATGGCCATAGATGTGTCACTTTTTGGTTGTATTTCAAAAAGTATTTTAGTGCTAAAACTAGCTTCTAAATCCGTGAAATATAAGAGGCCTCCCCAATCACCAAGGCCCCGATCACTTAATGCCAAATGCTGACTGGCTTCTGCAGTGCCAATGCTCCTCTCCAACCCCATGCTGGTGTTGGAGAGTGCCAAGGACACGGACACCAGTGAGGCAACTGAGCCTCCTCCTCAAAACTACAATAAATATTTAAACTTGTAATTAATTCATTGTATTTATATAGTGCTTTTCTTGGCACTCAAAGCACTTATACATGATTATCTCACAGTCACCCATCCACAAACACATTAGTACACCGATGGTGCTGCAAGCCATGCAAGGAGCACCTTACCACTGGTCGATTATACTGCAATGACACGCATAGAGAGATTTATTCATGTATTAATACATGTTGCTTTTTGTATAGTATACTGTTGGTGTTATGAGCTCCAGACCTAGGGGATATCTGGAGCAGCAGCAAATGATAGGCTACAGAGCACTGTGAATCCACCAAGAAACACAAGAATTAGCATCTTGGTCATGGTATAGTTGAGAAAAAGTAATATGGGGAAATCAATGTCACAAGGAATACAAAGGGATGGACACCACATATGGGAAAGGCAATTGGTATTGGTTGACTTATAAGACAATGAGGCTGGTCACATTTGGAGGCTGGTTAAAAACATTCCAAGCCCCACCTCTACAATTGGCTACACTCCACATTTACAACCAAGTTCCCACACAACTGTATACAGTATTAAGTGAAGCAAGTTTTAGAGGTAGTGCTTGAAATCTCAGGATGGAACATTTTCATTTACAGACAGCCTCAACCTATCAAAGGAAAACCTCACCTCAATTCTAGTATGTGCATTTATTCAAGTCAATTTAAATAAAAACAATGTAGAAACCCCATGTACAAAATGTACTGACATTGTCAATTGTTAGTTCACATATTAAATAGCCTAGTGCAGTAGATAGGAAAATAACCTCAGATAACATTTCATTAAACCGTACACTAGAAATGCAGTAAAATTGCAAGTGACTCGAGGAAACCAGTGATTTATGGCACTTAACCAAAATATATGTAAACATAAATAGTTAGCATATAGCATATTTAAATGGTTAAGAGTGGCGCACAAATACCTCTGAGTGGCAAAGAAAGACAATCTTACAGTTAACATTTTGCTGATAAAACAAGTTCTATGCCATGAAAGCGCCAATATTGCCGTTTTTAGTTTCAACGGTACCGTCAACAAATTACAGAACCTTGAGGACCAGTTCTTAGCTTGTCTTCATTTCAATACTTACTGTACAGTATTTCAACATCATGATTTACGTCCGTCAAATAGAAGATCATTAGAAATACTAGTCGCCCAGTGAGAACGACATGAAGGCATGGTGTGAAACCTGAACAAATCTATCGGCATACATTCTGCTGGCGTACATGTAAACCTCCTACAAGCCCATGTCTTGATCACCAACACTTTGACGGAGATATTCTTCATACAGCTTTTTCTAGAAGGAAGAGAAAAGAACCATGCATAGGTAAATGCCATAGTTCGACTTTTACAACGGTCTCAGTCAGACAACATTTAAAGTGAAAATTAACTTTGTATAAACAGCCTACAAGTACCAATGGTCTCGCAGGGGAAGATGTGAGCTACACCTGGGACTCATTTAAAATGTGCCTTAAGAGAACAGCTTTGGATCTGGAGGTACCTTGTTAGTTGGCTGGTTTCCGCACCTTTCACAACAAAAACATCCCTGCAGTCAATTTCCTCCTTTAATGTCCAAAGTGGAACACAAGACACACTGCAACATCTCCCAAGCTTGCTAACAAGATAGCTAGCTCACTATTTAGTAATGTTGAACATTACCAACAAAAAAGGTTTTTGTACGAAGTATTAGTTACATTTTAATAAGCATGTTCAATACTTCTTTCCTGTGTCATGTCATATTACACAACTTCATTTATAAACTTCTGTTGCATTTTTTGTTAATCTGGTGAAAATCTCATGTTAAGAGCACCTTTAGAAATAGGTTTATGGAGAAAAATGGTGACGTGTTCAATACATATTTTACCCGCTGTACAATGTTTTTGTATTTCTTGTGTACAAATTATTTTGTTTAAGTTTTCAAATTTTAATTAATCTTTTGTCCACCTCTTTATTACTCTTGTAAACTTTTACATTTTGATTGTAATTAATTACGTTTCTGTTGCCTTATTGTTTTATTTCCCCAATAAAGAACAAGATGCAATAATCCTCCCCCTCAAACCACCTTTCATGCATCCCAGAGTATAGTAGGAGAGACCTCTCTATTATCACTGTTCCATGTACCTCTCAATCGATATCTTAATGTCTTCCTTAATTTGAGTAATTCATTAAATTATATTGCAGTTGAATTTCCAAAAAGTACATTTTGGACTGTTGCTTAGAAGGCGGGAGAGAGATCTGAAATGTCTATGGATCCAATATCAGAAACGCTACCGTCCTGATAAGTAAACTTTCATCCTCCATCTTCCCTCAATCGCTTATAGGGAGTTGGGTTGGGGGAGCAGCAGCTCCAGCAAGGGACCCCAAACCTCCCTTTCCCGAGCCACATTAGCCAGCTCTGACTGGGGGACCCGAGGCGTTCCCAGGCCAGTGTGGAGATCTAATCTCTCCACCTAGTCCTGGGTCTTCCGAGGCCTACTCCCATATGCTAATGTTGTTAGCATATGGCTAGGCTAGTGATGTTGCTACCTCATGGTGGTAAGATACACTATTAGAGTTGCTGTTTTAAAGCAGAAAAATCGTAGCCAATATCCAAGTGATGTTTATCATGTTCAATGCATGATAAATGCATATTATCTGGGTGCTTTACGAATACCTTTATTTTGTTTGTTAAAAAGCAATGAAAAATTGCATTTTGGACTTTCTCCATGCCATTTTAAGCATAAATTTGCCACATTTTAAAAACAAGGCAACTAATCGATTAATCACAATAATAATTGACAGAGAGACGGTTGATAAATAATTTGTTGCAGCCCTAGCAGGGACTGACATTAAGCATTTTCATGTACTCGTCATTTACTTATCCAAGTAATACAGTCATGAGGCTTGCTGCCTTTGCCTTGTAATGTCAAACTGAACTCTTATTTTAAATTTCAAGTTTTATTTTAAGTACTGTTAACCGTGTCCGATGACATCTGGCTTCTGTTTTATATGGTAGGCTATGCACCCTCTATAAATTTTTTTTTAACCCTCCTGCTCTCCTTGAGTTTCAAACGAACTACCAGCAGAGGGAGCCAAATACGGCATGTCATATGTCCATGTTGTGGTTGGCGCCCTCTACTGGCGCAGTGTGCACTGGGTTATTTTGACCCATAGGACAATCCCGCGATTGTTAAAAAGGAAGAATTCATTACAATATGTTTAACAGGTGACACAGGCCTGTACTATAAAACGTCAATTAAAAATTAACCAGCTATATTTGTGATGATAGGGCTGTTTTTCCAGTCAGGCAAGTAAAATTGTTTTGTCCCTTCAAAAATCTACTTATGACGGACACGCCTTATTGTCAAGCCCTGCCTAGTAAACACATACACACCTTCTTAGTCTTGACCACCTCCTGGACATACTCTAGTTTCTCTTGCAGCTGTTTTTTCTGCCTGCCAGACATAGTTGGTCGAATCCTGCAAAACAGATTAATACAGCTCAGCATGGAACATCCCAGTGGCTACACATACATGCCATGTTTGCAGTATTCCATACACGAGTCCTACCTGAAGGAGAAGCGTGCGAAGATGAGCAGGAAAAAGGAGAGCAGGACTAGAGCACCACAGCTGTACAGCTGCTGCTCCATGGGAAGAGAGTCAAACAGACGCAGCATAGGACTCTGGGAAATGGAGCACACACTCATGCCACATCAGCCCATACATGCATTTACTGTACATACGGGTGAATCTTAAAGCTTTTTGACACTAGCCAGCTAGTAGACCAAAATTTCCACTAGCCAGGCTAAAATGTTACTAGCCCTGCTTGCAACACTATTTACAGAGTAACGCACAGCCCAAGCGGTTTATAAACAAATATTTCCTATATAGCATTTTCTCAGTATTCATGTTGTTAGTCTCTGCACAATATTAGAATGAGGGGACAGATGTTTGAACTGAAAGTGACCCACGAATATCCAAACAAGTGTAATTTTGCAATGTAGACTAATGGCATCATAAAAAACACATCAATTTAGCCTACATAGTGTAGGCTATTAAAACAAAATTATTTGGAAACATTATTGTGAAGGATTCACCATATAACATTAGTTCAGTAGCCTACAATATTAGTAGGCCACTGGTTCCTAGCCTACACCCAGTATTGTATAGCAGACTTAATGGGAGGAGACCTACACATCATGTAATTAATCTGTACCAGAGGAAACTGCAGAAGACATTTCAGACCAGTTGGAATTCAAGAAACGATCGGTCCCCACAGGGGCTGTGGAATGCTCCCAGGCAATGTGTGTACTAGCTACTGTATGTTGTGGAAAAGAGAACCACTGGTGCCTACTAGCACAAATCTTTTGTTTTGGAGCCAATTTGTTGTAAAAGCAGAACTAGTGCAAGCAGCTACACCAGAACAATCCTCACCAAGTAGACTGTGAGGGCCTCCATGCCCTGGTCTCCGAGGGCCACCTCCAGGACCTCTCGGGACAGATTACCCAGCACCAGGAGAGCCATCAGGGCCAGTGGCACGCTGAACCCCAGAAGAGACAGGAAGCAGCCCTTGCAGCGGGACCGCCTGTTCTCAACACTGGTCTGTCTGGGGAAAGAAAGTTCATGATGTTGACCATTATAGTTCCTTAGCTAAGCACTTCTCCAATGCAAAAGAGTTCAATATACCACACAGACAAAACATTTACAATTCAACATGTCAACTTGTAATGGAATGCTACAGAAATGCATCCACTATGACCTCTCTCCATTGAGAACTAATAGGTCAAAACATGCATAACACTACCTACTAAACCACTACTATACAATACTAATATAACGTAACCAAAACAGGCCAGCTTTTCCAAGCTTTTATATTGTGACAGACGTATGTAACATACTGCAAAAAATGTATCCAGCCACAAATACTTATTTAACTACACCTGCAAGTTAGCAATAGCAGTGTTTTCACACATTGTTCCAATAATTTTAATCATTGTTGACTAGTTTGCTGCTGGCGTCCTGGACTTTCCCAGATGAGGTTGGATCTGCATCAGGCTTCGGAAGGAGCTCAACTGTACACCCCATCTGCTTTTGCATCGAGTTGTGGAAGCTGTGGTTGCTAAAGTGTGCACTGGATAAATTGATACCATTGATGCAGGCAAACATCAGTTCCATGTTATATAATGGAACTGTTCTTTGTTGCATCCCAAAAGGGAATAATTTGCCATTTACAGTTATTTTCAGATTGTCCCCTTTCTAGCTAGCTACGACTGCAAAGTCTAAAAAGAATCACACTTTCCCTGCCTCCTCCAGGCCACTAGTTTAAGAGATCAATGTGCCATTTGACATGACGCATGAGCATTACCTGTCATCATCAAGTGCACCTATGATGGCCTCAGTGATGAGCTCACAGTCCTTCTCCAGTGAATTGAGCGTGTTCTGAACCGTCTGGTTAATGGTTTTCTCAATGGTACGACAGACCTCCTCAACCTGGTTGACACAACGACTAGGCTGGAGACAACAACAACAAAAAAAGCAACCATTGAAATGCAGTCAGTTTCTTTGAGAGAATTGCTTTATAATGGGAATCAGTAATACAAGACTACCGTACAATGTGAGCGCTTACAGCAGCTCACATACTAAAAGCACAGAGGTAATGTGATCTAAGTCGCAAACACATTGAAAGTGTACAGAGTTTGAGAACTGCACCACTGCAAAACTAAAATGTCAGGATGGAAACCATCTTGACTTTAAGAATGGAAGCTTTGGAACACCACTGTTTTCAACCATTAACATGGAGGACGTGCTTGTCCAAGTGCAGAGCATACCTTGTTTGGATTAGGAATGTAGATAGTAGGCATGTCAAAGCCACACTTGTTGAGTCCAGGTCGCTTGCACAGCTCCTGGACAATCTGCATCATCACTCGCTGAAAATCACACAGCAGGTTATGTCACTAGGAACCAGTGTGGCTAGTACACACGATGCAACGCTGGCTGCAGCTGTACCTGTCTGTCAGACTCGCTGCCGGCCTCATCAGCCTTGCTCAGATAGAAGCGCAGGCGGTCTCCGTGCGTCTCGTTCAGCCTCTCCACGATGTTCAGGGTGCGCTTGCACAACGCTTGGCCCATGGGGTCGAAGAAAACCAAGATCAGGTCACACAGCTCACCTGTGGGGCAGAAGACTGACTTGGCTAGCTGTATGCATAGCGTGGAAAGCAGGGATTCTTGAAGTCCAGCATCCAAACCAAACGGCAAGTCAATACAGCCCCAGCCCATACCTGGTCTTATAAACAGCAAGATAGTATAAGTGGAACATTTGCTGTTGTGAAATATATCTATTGATCATTAACTGTAGTGACACTGAATATACAGTGTGGCTGGAGGGCATTCATAGTACTCAGGTCCCACTCCCGATACATGTGCTTATAATGTGGCTTATTTCCTCGACATTGACGTCATTGCCAACCAACTGCAGGTAAGTTGGCACATTTGACAAGTTGTTACATTAACCTCACAGATCCATTGCATTGTTTTGTCTAGTAGTCCTACAGTGTAAATGTAGTTTTAACAATGTCTGAACAAAGCTTTTTAAAAAAATGAAGACAAAACCTTTGTATGCAGGTGTTTTATACAGTACATTTTAGCAGCAGAGTAACACTGCCACCTACTAGCCAAGTAAACATACTACAGCCTTTTCCATCTCAACAAAGCATCTTCAACAAAGCTCCAGCAGCTTGTGTGTTTAGGTTCAAGCAACAGATTGCAGGCAAACAATGCCATTAATGCCACTATGCTCTAATGCATTTGACCATCTTCACTGTCTTGAACTTAAATGCATGTTGCTTAAAAGTTATACGGGAGTTTATTATGTTATTTGTCGTTACAGTCATTACGGACAGCTGACCGTCAACAAAATTCAGATGTGAACCTGTTTGAGTAAGTTTGAGAACCCCTGGTGCTGATACAGTTGACAGTGATCAACTGTATCACTGACCCACCTAGCCACATTATGGCCTGGTCAACATCAAATGGATACTTCATGTCCCCGTCCACCAGGCCTGGTGAGTCCACAAACGTCACCAAGCTAAAGCGCTTCTGCCGCGACGTACAGATCTCTGTGCCGAGGTACTCCGACACACCTGGACACAGATTAATGGCAAAAGCTTAAAGCCCAAGAGTCCTTATTGCACCATTAAATGGCTTGTGGTTAGGTCAATGCAATGACACGATTAGATTACCTTTGATTAAAGGTTTAAAATCCTACCTTTGAACTCTTGTAGAGGCTTAAAGTGTGGGTAGAGATGAAGAGTGGCATTGCCCTAAAACAAAAACAGCCAAATAAGCTCTCTGGTAGAATGTCCATAATGTGCATCATAATGTATAATAAAAAAAAGGTACACTATTGTATTCCAGGACCCCATGTCCTCCCTAGCTGACAGCTTATGAAACAACACAGAAGTGTATGTGATTGTAAGGGGTAGAGAAAATGTGAGCTTATGAGAGGAATGAGCCACAAGTAGGCGCGGGGGGCCACCATGCACTTTGCGTTTCGACCAAAGTCAATGCTTTAATAGACCTAGAAAGGCATATGTTGTTTTCTAAATATTAAACAATAAGAAACTCCACTCTGTGTTCCTATTCACTTTTTAAATTTGCTCATTCATATGAGAGCTGTCTGGCGCTGACATTAGTGTTTATGATTCAAACGACTAATTTTCAAGGATGAGGGTTTCATCAAGTCAGCTAAACTAAGACTAAAACTAAGACCAAGTCTTCCACGGATATAATACGAACAAAGTGGATTTTTTTTTGGCAAGAAATTAAACCACCTTTGATGTCCACTGTCCAGCAGCCATGGGATATTAGCGTCACACAAGTAGCACTAGTATGCTTTTACAAAGCAGTTATAACATGGACCTACGTGGTTGTCGAGGAACTATTGGCATTCAAACGTTTGTCGAGAGCAAGAGAACCGCTGTCTAATGCTGAGCACTCACAAGTGAGTGCTCAGTATTGGTGAATGAACCCAGCCTGTAACACCCTCTTTCCCAGTGAAAGTAGCTAGCACTAGCTCAAAATCACCATATACATATATATATATATATATATATATATACATATATACATATATACATATATACATATAAATATATACATCCATCCATCCATCCATCCATTAG
>JAODUG010004019.1:0-10858 GCA_027564795.1 Aphredoderus sayanus
CTCTCTCTCTCTCTCTCTCTCTCTCTCTCTCTCTCTCTCTCTCTCTCTCTCTCTCTCTCTCTCTCTCTCTCTATCTTCCCCTTATTTCTCTCTCTGTGTCTCTCGCCTATCCATCCAGGAGCATGGAATATATTTGTGAGTCAGGCAGCACATCTCTCTGTGCCCTCTCCAATTAAAGGGGAGATTTAGTGGGGGAACCAGTCAAAGGCCAGCGCAAGAGGACAGCCTTAATAAGGGCTTCTGTCGTCTCTCTGTCTCCCCCCGCCCCTTCTCTCTTTCTCCTAGAGGGAACACGGTGCCATTTACCAGGTATGTAGACTGGAGACAGAAGGAAGGGAGAGCTTTTCATGTGAACCCTCCACAGACATGAACATTAGGCAGCAGCCCACCGTTTAAAGCCAGCTAGCAAACAGTGGCAGATGCTTGCGTGCAGAAGCCTCAATGTTGTTCCACGCAGCCGCCACATTAGCCTTGGTGGGTGGCCCCATCCTGTCTTCACAACATGCAATATGCACCCTGACCGGTGGGCTGCACGGTGCGACAGACAGACAGTCTCTCGCCAGAGAGAGAGAGAGAGAGAGAGAGAGAGAGGAAGAGAGAGAAAGATAGAGAGAGAGGGAGTGAGAGAGAGATAGAGAGAGAGGGAGAGAGAGAGTGAACGAGAGAGAGACGATTGCTATGGTAACGCCGGCCGACCCAACCGTGCCTTAACCGTCCTTATCTCCGTTAGCTGTCCGGGGGGTCCCTGCGGACCACCTGTTTGCCATCAGGCAGAGCATCAGCACCCCCCCCAAAAGCCCCCTCCCCTTCCCCACACACACACCCAGCACATCCACTCCAAACCTCTCTTGATGAGCTAGATAACTCAGAGTATGTGAAGTAGCGTGCGCAGGCACGCACGCACACACACACACACACACACACACACACGCACACACACCGTAGCTTCCCCCCAGAGAAATAAAGTGAAGATACAGAAAGGGTGGATAAGGGCCAGGCCCCGAAGGAAGCCCACATCATGAAAAGAGAAGAACGATAAAGAGGCACGAACACAAAGAAACAGAGAGGGAGAGAGACTGTGTTTAAAGCATGGCGATACTGGTGTGTGTGTGTGTGTGTGTGTGTGGGGGGTTGTCTTTATTTGAGGAGGGGAGGAGGGAAGGAGGGCGTTAGAGGGAGACGGAGGCATCTGCCTCTGCTCCACATGGATGTTTATCCAGCCTGTGGCGGCCTGGGAGAGGCAGGGAAGAGCTGTTCTACCCACAAGCCTCTCATCCCTCTGTGTGTGGTGTGTCTGTCTGTCTTCATTCTGGAGAGTGTGTGTGTGTGTGTGTGTGTGTGTGTGTGCGCGTGTGTGTGTGTGTTTGTTGGTGCGTGGGTGGCAGCAAAAACACAGAATGTCACATTTGCCGCTGTGCTCCCACAAACACAATAAAAATACTGTTTGTGATTATTAGCATTTAGCATGTATTGCTTGCTTTCCGTGTGCCAGAGGAGTTCCGTCTAGCCTGAGTGGCTGTTAGCGCGAGCGCATGAGGGTTTCAGTGCAACACAGAGCAGCGGGGCCCCTTTTAGCTTGGCTGGTGGCGGCGTTTAGCCCTGGGAGAGGCAGGGAGGGATGGAGAGAGCAAGGCAAAGAGAGCGGATCAGTGTTTATATTTAGCCACGGTGAAAGGCCAAACAGGGCTCCACTGCTCCATGCACCGCCGCCGAGCCTGGGAGAGCTAAGGGTGGCTCAGTTGGGTACTGACAGTACACTCGGCGCCCTGCACTAGAGACGCAGCGCCTGGAGGGAAAGATGCCTGGGGGAACAGATAAGTAAGCCACAAACCACCTTCTCTCCGCCGCCCACCCAGCTGCTGGAGACAAGCCTCTCAAAATGGAGGACAGCTCCGCCGTGAATGTTTCGACGGAGCCGCATCCGACAGACGGGAAGAGGGACCGGGGAGAAGAGGAGCGCGCTGGCAGTGTCAAGGAAAGGCGTGCAGTAATGGAGCGATGGGGGTGGCGGCAGCGGTGGCCCGTCCCGAGGCTGGCAGCAGGCGCCGGGTGAATGGAAGCGGGGTGGGTCACGTGTGTGGGCGGGGGGGGGGGGGGCAGGACTCTCCCTGCTGTTGAGACAGATTACACGGTTGTTAGGCTTAATTTGTGCTGCCAAGCACCACCCAGCACTGGCCAAAAACAAACTCTATGCGTGTGGCCAGGCCAGTGTGTGTGGGTGTGTGTGTGTGTGCGTGTGTGTGTGTGTGTCTCTCTACTGGAGCCTAATGCCAGCTAAAACAGTGTTCTCTCTATGCTCACACACACACACACACACACACACACACAATTGCAAATAAACTACACGGTCATCTTCTAGCCTTATATCCCATTTACCTGCCAACTCTGTGCCTTTGTTTTCTGACTTTCTCTCACCATATACAGTGCAGTATGTCCTCCAGACTAGTCTCTCACCCACCCTCTCTCTCTCTCTCTCTCATTCTCTCTCCATCTCTTTCCCTCTGCAGCAAAACCAGCCGATCCCCGCTGCAGTGCAAACACACACATGCTGTTGAACAAAAGAGAGAGGGAGGAAGAAAAGAGAGGAAGAGTGAAAGAAAGAAATGGAGGCGACAGTGGTGAGTGTGGCTCACTGGTGTGTTATTGGCTCTGGTTGATCTGATCTGAGCAGATTACAGGAATACAATACTTGCAAATCACTGCGCTGCCTCCTGAGTCTCCTACCCTGTGGTGCGCACACACACACACACGCGCGCATCTACCTCCCTCCAATGAGCCAACACCCACACCTGTGGCCTGTCTAGTCACTGCTCATCGTAACCTAACACTAACCTAACACCCCCCCAGCCCATCACACACACACACACACACACACACACACACAGACAGGCACACACAGCTCATTCCTTCCAACCCCAGCCTCCCTGACAAGAGGCGTCGCCCATGCAGCTAGACGTAATTACCTATCAACTAATAATTACTATAATTAATATGGCGACGGGGGGAAAAAAGAGCCTAAAAGCTGAATGCGTTCCAATTTGCCGCCATAATGTATTCATTATGAATGAACGCTTATTTTCTCTCCTCTCAATGCTCCGTTGCCATTCGCTCTCTCTCCCTCCCTCTCCCTCCCTCTCTCTCTCTCTCTCTCTCTCTCTCTCTCTCTCTCTCCCTCCCCCCCTCTCTCTCTCTCTCTCTGTTTTCTTGTTTTTCTGGCTGGTGGGGGAGGGGCTGCTGTACCAATTGCCAGTGCGACATGCATTTATGCGCACATTCATTTCGGTATTGATCATGTTTGCGTAAGTGCCAAGGAAAAGCAGGGAAGTAAAATCCCGGCAGAATTGAAGAGAAATTAAAGAAAAACAATGGCATGCGCACACATACAGTATACACACACACACACACACACACACACACACACATACAAAACACCTCTGAACCCTCTACGGACAAATTCATGAATGCATGTGTGCAATTAACATCAGATCAAAACAGTAACACAGCTTCTGGCCCTATAGCCACAGAAACGCACACGCGCGCGCACGAGGACACCATATTGCATCTATAGTTTTACGGCGGACACACACACACAAACACACACACACATACATTTATAAACAACCGACCCTAACATTCATTTCATCGGTGGCACAGCAGGTTTCTGGAGCCCAATCTATAAACATTGATTCAAACTTCCACTGCTCTTACTCATTCATTCTGTTCCGCTTCTCCTCAAATCAGAGCCGTTTTCGAGTGCTGAAGTTGGGTGATTGATTCACCGTGGGTGTGTTGTTTCTGTGTTTTTCAGAGGAGAAAAAAAGCTCTCTTCCTTCAAGCCACAGTATGTCATTGACAACCTCCAATCTTTACTATAAGACACTTAAAGAAAACAGGAACTCAGTTACATCACTGCTAGCCAATGCAGCCTAATGTGCTTTAAGAGTATAAACGGCAAGTGTTGCACTATTGGATACTGTGTAAGCTAGATATACTTCAGCACGCTACAGAAGCGTTCGCACACACACACAAACACAAAGCCGTTTGCCCGCACAAACACACACGCACGCACACACAGAAACATGCACTCATGCATTCTACCAGCGCGTCATGATGTCTGGGTGGTAGACAGGCTTCGGAGACAGCAACGGTGAAAATTAAATTCCTTTTAAGCCTAATCCTATTTCCAACCTCTGCTGGGTCTCAATGCTATTGTGACAGTCAGGGAAATCTGTCTCAATTGTTCCATTGCGGGAATTGATGGTGAAACACGATACAGCATAAATAATGGAGCTCTATCGCCGAGAAGTGGGGCTTGAAGGAGACTACAACAGGGTCAGACAAGCATGCTACTGCCAAGGGTGGTGGAAAGGACAGCAGGCCTAGCCGTGAGAAGTGGGGGTGGAAAGGAGGTAGTGCTGGGAGGGGGGGAGCACGGGATAGCAGAAAGAGAGAGGGGCTGGGTTAGGTGAGGGAAACCGTAAACAATGTCTGGGAGTTTATACCGTGCTAATTCTCTTGACATTTTACGGGCATTGTTGTCTTGGTGTAGCCTTCACACGCGGAGAGACAGGGGGCTAAAAGGGGGAAGGATTATTTGAGGCTAGCACAAGCTTAGGTCGGACAACAGCTATGTCCTGAAGATACCACTGTCTCTCTCACACGCACGCACGCACACGCTCCTGAGCGTCAAAAGTGGAGGGGCCACTGGCTTCCCAAGGGGAAAGAGAGCAGGAATAAATTATCTTCTCGGTTTGCAGTAACAGCTCCTTTCTAATCGGGCACTGGCACAGCTGTTCATCTCCCTGCGAGAGTAAATATGCTCATCTATTACACGAAACAAAATGGTGCCCCCTTCCAGCGTGCCAGGATTGCTGGTATTATCATTAGAATCATGCTTTAATGGAGTTTAATCTATCAAACAAAGGTCCAAGATGTAGCTTTGGCACCCCGCTGATGACTTGTAACTGGGGGCAAGGACGCTAGGTCCTTCCTGAGCGAACAAACACGCCGATCAATTCCACACGTGGTAATTACACAGAAGGGGGAAATGAGATGTTCAAATGTAGCAGGATTCCAGCGCCAAGCAGACTGGAGAGCAAGGCACTCATCTCCCGGGCTTATGTAAAAAGGCTGCGGAAGCGGCAGCAGACTTGACACATGGAGATAGATGCACAAACATCATCCGCCCACTTTCGCCGATTCGCATTCGCTTCACATCTAACTGGAAACTCATGTTCCCCATTGGTAGGCAGCTCACGTCCGGGCTTGGCACTCACATTCAGCCACTTGCGCATGCAGCCCGGATCCGCGGGTCAGCGTGGTTAAGGCTGACACTTTCTGTCCACACGGCCATCACTAACCCCTATTACTCGCTCTCTTACGCTTCCCGGTCGCCCCCTCTCTCTCTCTCTCTCTCTCTCTCTCTCTCTCTCGCGCGCACGTGCGCTGACCTGCATACCCACCCGCGGCAAAGTGCGCGCGCAATATTTGCGCACGGCCGAAACGCACCAGGACACCGCGCACGTTTGGAGCCGATTCGTGTCGGCTGCTGGTGCGCTCCTTTACGTCCCTGTCGCCCGCTCCTACGCTGCCCCCGGACGTCTGCCACATGCTCCTGCTCTCCCCCTCGCCTTCCACTTCCTGCTCATTGTCCTTTTCAGTAGCACATCCCCCAAATCTCTCACTTGCCATCCACTCCGTCCCGCCTCTTCATTAAAACAACTGTACGATGCGATCCCTCACCTGGCCTCTCCATTCATCTGCCTCCGCTCCCTCCATCTCTGTATGGATTGCCTCTTCCCTAGAAGATTTAGAAGCTCCTTTAAGTGCTAATCAGGTTGTCATCCGTGTGGCCAATATGAGAAGCCTTATAAATAAAGGCTTGCCTCTGTTGGCTAACGGCTCACTATGTTTAAACAGGTGACACACGGGTGCATTTTGAACACACCGGGTCGATGGCAGTCCCCCCTGGGGTCCCCTGAAACGGTGAACAGAGACAAAGCTTGGTAATAACATAGCGATGAAGAAACCCCGAATTCTCCCCCCTCTTCTCATGGCAACGGGCCATTTCAACTGGACAGTTGGTGGAATGGCCTGAAGGCGGAAAGCCAAGACCTTTATATCCCTACAGTACACGCAAGGTTAAGCTGCAGCACTGAAGGAAGAGCTTTAAAAAAGACCAACAATCCCTCATATCTCCAAACCCTGACCAGGAGGTTTGCCTGCCTTCCCATCATCCCGCCACATCCTGCCATGACCAATGTGCCATTATTCCCAATCTCCCCTCCACAGGCAAAGTGCTCGCCAATAGTCACAATAGCATATCGCCGAGACTCGCTGTCCCCCTCGACGCCGTATCACCTAACCTAGCCCTCACATGCCACTCGTAATACCTCGCAAGCCTCACCCGCTGCGTTGCTAGCATACAGGATGCTAACCCCCGCATCAGCCTAGCATGGCATGTCCTCTTTACACTCCCCTCAGCTCCACTTGTGGTCGAGGCTGTGATATCTCCATGTCCCGCAGCAGAAATATATAGTCCCACCCCTCCTGCTGTGCGCTCCGATTCCCTGGCTTTGATTTTTTTTTAATACATTTTCTTTCCCGTCAAAGAGGGGCGTGGATTAGCGTGCTCTTGTTTATCTGCCGGTGGGTTTTATCTATCTATCACTAAGCCATCCGCTGGGCTGCCGCGGCCCCAGCACTGCATTAATCCCCTATCAGCCGGCCAGCCATCCATCAACCCTGCTGTCTATCACGTCAGATCCATCATCCGCCCATCTGTCTCGCGCTGCCCATACCCGGAGATGATCTCCTCCAGAGAGAGCACCACGGGAGAGGTGGTGTGGGGTGGTGTGGGGGCTGGCTGGGTTGAAGGGATAGGCGGACACGGAGAGAGAGAGAGAGAGGGAGAGATGGAGTGAGGATTACGCCCTGCTCCTCCTCACAGCTGCCCTCCCCCACGACCCGCCCAAACAGCCTCCCGCTGAAAGCGCTTTCTTCGTGTCACTACATGCTTATTAGCCGTTGTGTTTGTTTGCCTGTAATTTGTTTGTTTTCTTCGCCCGCTAATTCTCGCCAGTGGGAGCAGTGCCAGTGAAGGGGGAGATAGACGCTGAGCAGGGCTGGTGGTGGTGGACGGGTGGGGGGGGTCATAAATCCCACAAAGCTGTGGCGTGGCGCGAAGACCCCCCTTCGAGACCCTCCGTCCCCCCGCAGAACAGAGCGGAGGAGGGATATTGTCTAAAGCCCCCCGCTTCGAAACAGCTCAATATCTGGGTTCATCAGGGGCCGCTTGTATTTCCATCCATATATCTGCTAACATGGGCAGGCGGGCGGCAGGAGGAGAGGTGGGTGTTCAGGCCAAATGTTAGGACACAGACGGAGGAAGCATACAGATGCATGGCAGTGCACATGGCAGGGAAGGGGGCGCACAGAGGCCGGCATTTGTAGGAGCACGGTGAATGCAAGGCAGCGCCCGTCCAAGTCGTGACCAAGAACCGGAACAGATGCAAGTCCAATTGAAGACCAAGACAGTACGTATATATCTCAGTGATGTCTTCGGGGCGTGCTGCTAGCACATCACTTGGCTATATAGGCTAAACTAAACCATTTTCCCTCATTTCAAATAAAATCCTGAATCCACGATTTAAGAGCCAGACCAGACACAGCAATTCTCCTACGACCCTAGGTGTATAGACTAGACTGCACAGGGTAAATCGTTAGCCATGTTTTCCGCATTGGACGCCAACACTGTAATTATATAGGTTATTCTCTCCTCAACAAATAGTCTGTGAGGGTGAGACAAATTGTTTAGAGGGTAACATCGCCGGCGCACCGGCAAAGACGTTAATATGGATATTTTTAGCCTGTTTGAGAGGCATCATGCAGGTTAGCACAGAAAGAGGACGCTAAATGCACAGACAAGCAGTTTTGAAGAAAACCCACATCAGAAGCTTTGTGTTACAAAAGTAGTGTGGTGAGTGCAGGAGAGGCAGTCTGAGGTGACTCTGCAGTACAAAACCCATGGTGAATGCTGGAGTGCAATACTGAAGGTTAGTCAACACACAGCTTTCCTTACTGGGCTTCAGGCAGCGGTCGTGTACGTTAAAGCAGGCTCACAAGGAACGCACACGCCTGCCGTTCCCCTTTAAAAGCTATGACGTACCGTACAGTATATAGAGCATGCATTTACAAATGACATACCTATCTGTCAAATTGTGAATGCCCGGTTTAATGTAATACTGTTGGCCTGACATAATAGGAATATGCATAAGCTAGCGTAAGCTTTAAGGATCAAGCACGAGTTATCCCCCGCACTATGCTGCACCAGTATATTTTTCTGTTTGAATGTATTTGATCCTGTGTGTCATAATAGACCCAAGTTGTGGCCTACACTGGCTGATTAAAAAATAATACATATAGGAATTAGCATGTCATTACATGGCTGAGCTCTCCCCACAATAGCCTGTCTCCTCTTCAGTGAACTTTGCTCAGGAATGTACATGGAATTAGATTTGCAGTCACAAGTAGCTACTGCTAGCAATGGATACTGTTGGATGTACAATGGCATACAGTTATAGAAGCTAAGCAGATATTCAGAGCCTCCGAAATGTATCTGAGGCTTTGCAGATGATCTTTCAAACTCAGTCAATTGTTTACACCCCAAGTGTAGGATTATGGATAAGACCATACAATGTCTCGTGCACATAGCTCCGATGCGCGAGGCACAAACAATGACAGTCCATTTCCACTCGTATACAGTAATATACCAATTGGCAGTCCTCAATTAAACAGGGAATATTAAAAAAGTCTCAACTTTCATCCATAATTAGAGTAAACATGCGTCTCCAAAACAAACATTCCTCTTCCAGTGGAGGCCGTTTCAGATTAGACAGCTGTCAGAGATCCTCAGCATCCATCCTGCATTAGCTCTAATTAGCCAGAGAAACACTCTCCGCGCTGACCCTTTATGAAGAATACTGCTCAATCAAAAGCAGACGTTACTGAAGACTGTAATCTGCTCATGCAATTACAGTCCATGCTGTTGTGTTACACAGTGACCTCTGAGAAATGTTAAGCACACAAACAGTGTGCGCATGTGACAATGTATGTATGATTGTGTGTGTGTGTGCGTGCGTGCGTGTGTGTGTGTGTGTGTGTGTGTGTGTGTGTGTATTTGTTCTGTGAGTGTTCAACAGAATGCACCCTCCAAAGGATGTGCATTTTCTAAAGGGGTGAAACCTGCCACCCATAACAGATGCAATTACCACTTGCACAAATACAGAGAGAAGTAGACGGAAACGCACAAACACAAACAGACCGACCAATAGCTGTACACCACACTCGCAGCCACTGAATTAATCAGCCCGTAGACAAATAGCTGAATAAATACTGTGGATAACCAGATCAATACTGTATACTCAATTCATTTGAGTTCACAGAGATGTCAAATTCTGCATAGTTCCATAACACACTGATTAAACTGGCACCACATTAATTCAGTGAATCAATAAAACCAATCTTTCAAATAAACCAAGTCTCATGTAAGGCCGGAGCCAATTGCTAGGGCAAAAGCACATTAAAATTCCCTTGTTCCAATTGCATATCTATGTCGGGCAGCCAGCGCACTGAGAGAGTGTGTGGATTCCACAGTTTGAGGAATGAAAATGATTCATCAGTAAAACAATAACCAGGGTGTGAGGGAAGGCACATGGTTATTCTATAATGATCAAAGACTCAATTAAATCCATATCCTGTTCTGCTCTCGCACTGTGCTATGTCTCTGGCTGGGGGGGAGAGGGGACGTGTGCATTTTATTCCATTCACGTGTGTAGGTACAGTGTGTGTGCGTGTGCGTGTGCGTGTGCGTGTGTGCAATTTACTGTATTCCGGCTGCGAGGAGAGCAGAGGTTAATGCTGCGGTCTGGCTAGTGTCTTTGTGGTCAGATGACATATGACCTGTGGTTCCTGTTTACACCATAACATTGTGCCAAGGGACTAGCATTGGTGTAATAGAGGTGCTTATTGGATTATGTGTGTATTAATATCCTGTTATATACCATATATAACATCCCCTACACCAGTTGTCCAGTATTTAACATCATCTTGGCCATAGAAAAACTAACTTTTATATGTTCCCTGTTAGTAATATGAAAGTAAAGCAACCATTTAGGAGAGAATGTGAAGCATTACACTGTAATGTGTACATCGCCCTTTTCCAAATAGGGGTTTGCTGAGCTTGCATGCTTGTCTTGCATGCTTGTCTTCACCTTGCTTCGCATTAATATAGTTACACAACTACACACCTGGCTCTTTCCCCGGCACAATGCACTGTTCTACTGCTGGCTCCAGAGCATCGGGACTGGGACTCCACTGGCTGGCTTGAGAATGGCATTCTCCACCGAGGCAGAGCTGCCTATTTATTTTTATTTGGAGGGAGGGTGCAAGGGGGTGGTTGCGATTGGGTATTCAGCTCACAGCCTCCAAAGTACTGCGAGTTAAGCTGTGCTTTATTGAAAGTAATAGCAGCTAAGGTATGGATCGCACACTGTTTTGTGGTCATTTGGCGGGGTGCCAGGAAAGTGGATCTACGATGCGGTGTGCGAGAAGTATTTTCCTGTGGTTGGTGTCCATATATGTGGAGAGGTTCAAGGGGGCCAGGAGGACAGACGTGATGAGAGGCGCACAAAGCAATCTCAGGTGGGATGTGCAGAGTCCCAACATAATTATAACCCTTAATTAATCCACTCTGGATACTCTCTCTCTCTCTCTTTCTCTCCCTCTCTCTCTCTCTCTCTCTCACTCTCTCTCTCTCTCCCTCTCTCTCTCTCACTCCCTCCCTCTCTCTCTCTCTCCC
>JAODUG010004020.1:0-30534 GCA_027564795.1 Aphredoderus sayanus
AACACACAAATTATACACAATCAGATGGCGCCGCCGTGTGGCTAAATACTATATTACGAGTACATTACGAGGGTTAATGTCTACTTTATCACATTAATCAGAGATACTTTTGTCTATGTCTACTTTATCACTTTCATCAGATATACCTTTGTGTTGTTCTTTGGGTCAGAATGACCCAAATCACTAGCTCTTTGTGGCAGATAGACGCTAAACCTAATTCTACAGTTTACACAGACATATGATGTGCACTGCTAGCACAACAAGACACGAAAAAACAACACAAATACATAAATAAATAATTAATAAATAAATAAATACACTGCCAATTGAAAAACACACAAATCATACACAATCTGATAGCGCCGCCGTGTGGCGAAATACGATATTTTTGAGTACATTACAAGGGTTATGTACGCGTATATTAGGGTAACCTCTATGCCCCCCACCCCCCCCCCCAACACCTGTACATACTTGCACATACATACAATTAGACAAAAGGCATGGGTGGCATAGTATGGCAAGTGATGAAGGAGCGATGCTGGTAACTTTCCAGTGTTATGTGGGTTTGTGGAAAAAGAGGGGTGAAGTGGGGGTATCTATTTTTACACACTGTTCTCAGTTTTGGACTGGCAGGCTTGGCTGACTCCTGTCATATTACGATGCTATCTTGGGATGTGGCCCACTTCTGTCCGTGCTGCTGAACTACTAAAGCATTCATCTGACCGGCAAGAATCAAAGCCAACTGGCACCAGAGCATGGATAGGCCTAACTGCTACAGTGCATTGTTGTTTCAGGCACATTAAGTACTGCTTGTGAATATAGAGTACAATGCATGCCATTTCTATTTTTGTTTCTTTTCAGTGCTAGATAAATCTTTTTTTTAAAATATGTAGCGGGTCATAGGGTTAGGGTTAACACACATGGTTTTATTGCTGTTCTCCCAACAAGACCAGTTTTGTGGCAAGTAAGCACATCCAGCACTACAGTGGTGTACGGCACCCTGTTATCTTTCTATAGCTTGCTCTGTCTCTACCACTTCATGAGAAAAAGTATTCTCAGACCTACTCAATATGTTTCTTCCTCTCTCTTCTCCCATCCATTATTGAATTAACTGTTCTGTTGTATTCCTACGCTCTCCCCTCTTTAAATCTAATTTGGGTGGATTGGAGAGGTGAATGCCTGATTTAAGCAGCCAATTGCCGGCAGGAACAATGTCCTTCCACTATATCTGACAATACTCACCACAGATGTGTACAGAACATACATTCAGTCATTTTGACATATGCCCATTTGAGAAATTGTTACAAGCAATTTCATCAGATGGGGACAGGAGCTCTCCTGAAATGCTAACTGTTAGAATAGCATTAGCAAGATAGCATTTGCTATAAAATATTTGGGACTACAATAATCCCTGGGTAACCTCCATTTTTCTTGGCAACCTAAAACCATTTATAACAGCGTTACAGTGTTGGAGTGTTCATTTTTGATTCCTCACTTTAGAAAGGCTACTATTATATAATGATTATGAACCCATATGATACTCATTTTTAAGGATACTTAGATTGTAGTTGTTGTAGTTTTTGTATTATGGACTGAAACTTTTCCAGAATAAGTCACCACTATAAATCTTTCTTGAAGAATGTCATGTTGCATTAATATTATTTAAAATTAAATGTACATTATAGTGAATCTTGCACACCTTCTTGGTATTCTTTTATCAGTAGTTAACCAGCTATCTCAGCTATCTGTGCATCCATCATATGTTCAATCAAATAAATGACTAAATGTGTAAGAGGTTGCTCAGTTATCCATCCATATACCACCCCAATATATTAAATACGTTTTTCTTTATCAATCATACTTGTATGAGGTCCATCACGATACCAGCAGATACCATGCCAAGCCCGGAAACCAGGAACGGCACAATGACCTGGGCAGCGATGAGCCAGGAGGCCTCTGGAAGGAAGCCATGTTCTGAGCGAGTCAACTTCCAAGTCACACCACGCAATTTCCGGTCTTGGTAGCGCAGCTCCAACTCTAAACGGGTCACTGTCATGTTGAGAGATTTCTTAAGCAGTCACAATGTCGAATTCGCCCATGGCTACCCAAGCATAACCTCAGCAGGTCCTGGAGGTAATTGTGCAAAGATACATGGTCTATGGTGAAGATATATGATGACCTGACCAAGAATTCAAGCAATGAAGAGAAGTAGCATGGATAACTACTGAAGAGGGCACAAATCAATGTTATGGTTGTTCATTTAAAAAAAGAAGTTCCCAGCAACCACTTGATGAAGAAGGCTTTGTGGCTTGGTCCCCGACTAAAAATAAATATTAGTAGAATTTGAAGATTGAGTGAAGTTCAATCTGAGATTGTTTTTTTTTGGTGATGTACTACCACAAACCTGGGATCAGCCCTTTAAAGATGTCATAGGCCTAGCATTAATGAATATTATTATTGTCACCAGTCACAAATGCATATGATGAAGATACTCCGATCATGTATGATATATATGATAAAATGATTTTCACTTTCTAAATATACATGAGGTCATCGCAACTATTTTGGCCTGTACCCAGTACAGACCAACAGGGCACATGAACAGTGCACTCTCTTCTTCACAAGTCACAATGTTCTCACTAGGTCTACCCGTCTCACAAGTAGCTCCCCGTACTCCGACAGAGAGCAGATACACGTGCGAAAATAATTAGAAACAACTGACCTTCATCTCATTAGGTCATGCGAAAGTTAGTCTTCATTGAAATAAGGCTGATATTGTAGAGAACATGTAGCCTATTTAGTCTATTTAGCATTTAACTGGTCCAGCTTTTGACAAAGTGCACTGATATTCTTCTGACAGCTACATGCACAGGTTTACGATGTACATCAATACACAATACAAGACAGTATATTTCGAGGTGAAAGCTATTTGTTTAAAGAAAATTCCTCCTCAAAATATGTTTAATTGATCCTCCTGAAATCCATTTGTTCCATGTTATTCTGCTACTAAAAACAACTTAAATCCAATGGGGAAAATGAATTTGGCTTCTCTATTGCTGAACTTCAGTACTGTACTGTATTTCCAAGGTAGCACTCTCCATATGGCCTTGGATGTCTTCAGACGTCTGTCAGAGATGCACAAAATGCTCAGAGTGCTAGAAATCAGTTGACAAGAGGCAGCCCGGATCTCCTCGGCAAAAGTCTGTGGACTGTGTCATTCAGCCGGTTCCTGTTTGGCTAGATGACAGCAAGGGGAAGGGGAGAATGGCACTAATGTTTCCAAATAGCTCTGTAGTCAAGATGCAGCAGTCAGCATCCGGCAGGCAGGAGTCTCGCTTACACTCGTCTCTTTCCAACACAGGGGGGACTCCAGTGCTTCTCTGCTCTGCCGTGACGTTGCTGGGAAAGGGGGAGGGCTGTCTGCGTTGGCTAACATGCAAACTCATTGAGGGGAGACGGTTGGGCTTAGCTGCTGCTAAAGGCTCCCACACAATGTTTTGCTGCATTTGTACCTCTTGAGCAACCCCAACCCTCCCCATCCCTCTATATTTGTTGCTGCATAACTTCCCTCTCTCTGTATTCATCTTTCTTTGAATCTCCCATTCTCCCTTTACTTGTCTCATGCCCCCCTAACCTCGTGACTCACTTGTCCTTATCAAAAACGTGTAGGTTATTTTCTGTTCTTATGTAAGGTACTGTATGAACAGTTGCTATTTTAGTAAGTAAGTAAGCTTATTACGGTGAGAGACTATGCTGTGTCTAAATTCCTGTATACCCAAAACACTGTACTCAAATTGAATACAAAGCACGCATCATACAGCCAGAAGAGACAATACTGAATGACAAATGTACATATCTAGGGAAGTTGCTTGCTCTCATTTATACTGTGTTTTTATATCTGTTTTGATTATTTTTATTTTAATAAATAGTATTCTTCCTATTTCTGAATATGTGGTCAGACCATGATTGTCCCTCCCACTCTCTGCATCAATCTCATGATGTTGAAGCATACAACTCAAGGGGGATTGACTTATCATACTAAACCATGCAGAAGTGTGTAGATGGTTTGTTCCACTTCACAAAGTCTCCCACAAACGAAAAAAAATTAAACGTCGTCTGTCCTCGAGGCGATGCCAATAGTTGTTAATCAAATCATTTGAAGGTGATTGGATCACCCTCAACCAATCAAAACATCCAATCAGCAGGCATTGCTGTAGGCACAACATGAACAACCCAGCTGGACACTGACTGGGAGATGCTTCTATAACTTCTGTTTTGCATTGAAAGCTCCCAGACAGAAAAGCAAAGCATAGCAAATCATAGAGGCGGAGCCAGCAAAATCAGGATAGTTTTACTAGGCTACATATCCACTGCTACTGATCCTTGTTATTGTGCATCCCGAGTGTTGGGAGACAAGCCTCTAAAGGTGTCCTTATCTGTCCCCTAAATGCAATGAAGCCCAGCCCAGACACATGAGGCTGTAGGGGAGGGATTTAATGCATCAAGATGAGACACAGAAAAGACAAGAACAATGTGACATGAGGACAGGCATAGAGTGATTATGAGAGACAGATAGAGAGAGAGTGTGTGTGTGTGTGTGTGTGTGTGTGTGTGTTAGCAAGCAGTGTGTGTGTGATTACTCAAAGCATTGCTGGCTGCAAACCAAGTGTAGGGACACAAAAGACATCCAGCCAGGCACAAAGACATCCAGGGGAAAAAAGAATAAACCAGGTTATCTAACTAACACTAACATACACTACCAGTCTACAGATTATTATACTAAATGCTCTACAGCTAACCTTTTGGAATTATCTGTATTTGCTGAATACCTAATAAAATGTGGTCCTGTGTTCATCAGGGTCAAAATAATAGACAAGCATATGTGGAAAATACACAAAAGTTGCAGGTGCAGAGGGTCATTTTAAACAGGTCACAATCCATGTTTGGAAAAGTATGTGAACCTTTAGCAACAATAACCCCCACGAAAGGCTACACAAGCAAACATATTGTGCTTGAATGGAGGACATGTGAAACGTGCCAGATGGTTTGTTAGTTACACAGAACAATCTGAGAAGTCATCCTTGGAAACTCTTTGGGAAAGAATTTCAAAAAAGACTTGGTAGGTGATTGGATGAACCCCCTGTCTATCATCGTCTATCACAGGCTAATGTCACACCTAAACCATGCCCGTAGCTCCCAGTAGTTCCACATAGGATGCAGATTAGTCCAACCCACTGGTGATTTGACCGAAAGCGCATATATTCAAGCCTGGCAAGATGGATTCTCACGTGATGGTTGATGAAGCTACCTCTTTGGAGAATATGACATCTGTTTTCTCCCCAAAAAACTATTTTCATTGTTGACTTCATCTCATTTGAGGTGAACAGTGGCACTGTGTGCTTTGTGATCTAAGAAGTTATTAACATTTAAAATAGTTTTTTATAAGAAAACATGATGAAGTCATCAAGAGTGTGTTGTACTGTTAGATTTGTGAAAGAAATGTTTAAGTTTACAAAGCAATTAAATTCACATGGTAAAACATCCAGTAATGTGTTGTTGTAGTGTGATTTACAAATCACTCCTTTTCACTCCACATTTTTATACTGTGCAAATCTTTTGAAATTGGGGTTATAAAAAATAAAATGGTACAAACATGCTAATGACTATCATTTTTAGGTAAGTCAGCAAACTGCATTTACTCAAAATAAAGAAGGTGTCCGTTATCCCACTATAACAAGCACCAAATAAAACATGTCAATCAAGTAATGTCTGCCTACACAGTCCATAAATTAACTCAATACACCTGTGAGGGCAGTGTACAGGAGATTTAATACACAAACACATACTCTACTTATATCATACCTGTACATTGTCCAAAACCATGCCAGCCATCACCATGCCCATCCCTGCCAATAGGTAGGGAAACAGCACTTGGAGACAGATGGCAAAGGCAGACTCCTCCTCTATTTTTGCAACAGACACTTTAGGCTTCTCCTCCACCGGCCTCTTGGC
This sequence comes from Aphredoderus sayanus, assembly GCA_027564795.1. NCBI lineage: Eukaryota > Metazoa > Chordata > Actinopteri > Percopsiformes > Aphredoderidae > Aphredoderus > Aphredoderus sayanus. The sequence continues at coordinate 6,013 of JAODUG010004020.1, forward strand.
GGGAGGCTGGAGGACAGGGGGAAGGAGCTCATCCTGCCCGTCTAATGCATCTCCTGTGCGACCACTAGGACTGCAGCCAGGGCTTTTCCCCTTCCCCTTAGAGCGAGGCTTCTTGCTCTTTTTCCTCTGGCGTGGTTGTTGATCGTCATTTGGCATGATGGTGGTAAGCTGGATACCAATTCAGTCTAAAAATTAGAGTGTGTGATATCACTATAGCAAACCGGTAATACTTTGGCAAATAGTTAAAGACACTCACGTATTGTTAGGCTACTGTACGTTGTTATTCGTCCATCATTGCAATAGTCTCAGGCTACAATCCCATAAGGAATACTTTACCATTCAATTCTGTTCTCATAAAAGACGATAGTTGTATTCCAATTCCATCATAATAATGGGAACCGGTGTGTAAAAGCTTCCTGCTGTACAGTACAAGCAATGCACATCTTTGATAAACATCATCAGTAGGCTATATTTTCTAATCTGCTCGCACGGCACAAATACACTACTGTAGGATGAGATACACACTGGCGATAATATTCTTTAGTTTATGTTAGACGTTAAGTATTATCGGCAAATATGTCTATCACGCGTAACATAAACTCGCATAAAGGTTGAGTTGGACATGTAGGCTAACGGAGGCTGCCAAATGTACACCCCATAGTAGCACTGTCCTAGTAACCAATGGTTGCTTAACGTTATGCGTCCTGATTGGCTATAACTGAGCAGCGCACCGTGTAATCCCGCCCCTTTGGAGAAAGTCAGCTGCTTCGAATTTTCTTCCAACTTTTTTGTTATAATGCATTTGGCAAAGGATTAACGACAGTGGTCAGCTTTTGCTCACATTCATCAATGTAAAATCTAAATGTAACAAAGCTATACAGTATATGCCAATGTAAAATGAGCAAAGGAAGTTGAAGCCCAGTTATTTTATTAAAAAAAACATAGTTTATACTTGTAATGTAAGTGCATGCTTTATAATAGTTAGAATTTAATTAGTGTTATTTTAATCATTAATACATGTTATACAACAGTGTGAGTGTTTAAAATGAAATACTGTAGGCCTACTATGCCCTTACCTTTTTGTCTTCAGAACTCATGAAACCAAGTGTCTATGGCTGACGTGAAATGTCAAGACGTCGATGAACTTTAAAACGGCTAGAGTGTGTGTAGACCTATAAATACATAGGCCAATGTGTATATTTAAACAAGTGTAGCTTCTGTGACTTCTACCTTTTCCCAATACAACACGTGCCTGTGCACGTTTGGGCTAACGTGTGGGTTTTCCTCACTGTGTGTGTGTGTGTGTGTGTGTGTGTGTGTGTGTGTTTGTGTGTGATGCCTGTGCAAGAGTGAAAAGGGGTACCCTCTTAAATTTCACACCATTGGCAGATAAGTATATCCCCTCCTGTCTGTGGCCATCTTCCTTTGGATTGGTGACAGCAACTGTCAGCCACACCACTATCCCGATTCCAGTTATGGGCGGAATTAAGGCCGCTTACTGTTCAAAACTTCCTTTCCTGCTTATACCCCAAATTTACATGAGTGACTTATTTTTTTGGCTGCTATAAGCATTTAGCTTTGCCCTTTTTGTATCAGTTTGGATGAGTATCATGTATATTTCCACCAAACTGTGCAATAACAACACAGTGTTAAATGTATCATGCTTCCAGAGACCTCTGTGCTGATGTTTTATTTAGGAAACCCTGAGACACTGCCAGGAGCTCAAAAAGATTGGTAAAAGCTGTTCTGTTGTAGGAAATGACCCAGTCTTGCCACTTGCTGTGTATTTTGTTAAAGGGTCTTTACTAAAAAAGGTTTGCTTCTTGTTTAATAAGACAGGATGTGAGTAAATGTTTTAATTTAATACTTAGAAAAACCCAAGGATGATAATAATAATAGGCATTTCTGCATGTTTCAGTATTGTGTGTGTGTGTAATCTTCAAGGCAGCTACACTGAGAATTTCAGTATCACTCACTCTATGCAAATATTATGGAAAGGAAAACTATCTGCCGCTGTCATTTCCTAAAGGAAATGTAGCACTTGAAATGTATTGAAAATGATTCAATGTATGCACGTCACCGCTAGATGGCAGCATGGATTAAGGGCAAATCAAAACAAAAGAAATAATGTCAATGTCGTCATTATTTTTTCATGGCTTCAAATTCTTGGCAAAGTCACCGTCCCTCTAGCAACATCATAGTAAGCAGTCCCCAATGGAAACCCCTTTGTTCCTTCTGTACAGATTGCTGACAATTGGCATCTCTTTTATGTGTCGCAACATTTTCCACATATGAGAGATGACAAGAATAACATAAAATATATGTTATAGCATATACATTATGTACAGAAAGATAGAAAATTACTAAAACAGTCATGTCAAATCTTGGCTACATGGTGGTCTGTAACGAACCCATAACAGGCTTGAAGTCCTAGTCTTATTTAAGTTTATATTAACCTAATACACATTATAGTTAAGGATTCCTTAAAACCTCCTTTTGGAAGTGGAAAGTCCCTGGAGGGTATGAAAATCTGGTTTACAGTCCCATGCTGTTTATTTTAAAGTCACATTTACGTTAATCAAAACCAGGAAAGCCTAAGATTGCCTTCCCTTATGTTTTTCTTATGGATTTATGTCTTTTTGTGATTTTCAAGTGTGTGCTCTGCGATGTATTCTGGCGTGCATTCAGCATGGTTGTGTGAGCGCTGGCATTTTCAGCACCTCATTAACGCTTATGCAGACACGGCATGTACACACTCTGTCACGCATGCGCACAGGCACACACATGCACACACACACACATGGACAAGACTTTCCTTACAGTTCGTACTGGAGTGGCCCTAAAAAGCTAATAATTGTGATGAATCATATTTGTTCAGCGCTAGATAAGTTGGTGAGCACTACACTTGGGATAAGGGTCATGTTTACTCTGTATACTGGTAGCTGTATATGTAAGGGGCTACAGTACATATTTTACCCTTTAAAAAACACCTCATTCATTGATGTCAAATATCATGTGAGAGCTACTGCACAGAGTCGATTTAGCCATTTGGTTCAATGATAAGCTTACAGTTCATAGATAGCCACTCTGGCCGGCATGGTGGAAACTATCGTTGAAACTCAAAGTGTTTCTATAAATAAATGTCCCTTTCCCCTCTCTATAGCTAACCTATCACTGCATGTCAGCCTAACTCAATCAGTTTACCTGGTGATATTTCTATCTTTCCATTTGTTTGCTTATCGGTATGCCACATTTTCTGCTTATTTGTCTGTATGCTTAAACTGTGTGTGTCTTGTGACTTGTCAGTTTGCTTACAGTATATTCCCGCTCACATGACAGTGCTTCCCTTCATTGGTGGGATTGCTATGGCAGTAATTATATAAGTGTGATTGTTATGGCCAAAGTAATCACACTTATGATACAACTGAATTTTATTTTCCTACACAGCTGTATCACTTACTGGATTATTTACATCTGCTGACCTATTTGTCAGCCTGGCAATTGATTTGTATGACTCTAACTATGTACCTGTCTGCCTGACAACACCTGTTGCTATTCACACCAGCAGCTGTTGGCCTTGTGATACGTTCATCGTAACCACTCGTATGTCACTCTGTGGAACACGCACATGCACGCGCACACATAGACACATACACACCACAAACCTATTCTCGTTGACACTAATATTTCACACACTCTTACATCAACTCTGTGTGTGATGTATGCTACCATGAGAGATGTATCCAGTTACAGTCTTTCCAATTGGTCCGAGTGATGTACATAGTTACTTCATGTCCACTTCTAGAACACGATGGTCTCTGTACGATCATTAACCACAACAAGCTAACAATGGAAGTGCGATAATTGACAGGAAATATGTGTATCATTTATTTTTAAAGACCAATAATTTCTTTCAATAAAAGTTATATGACATCTGTCTATGTTTAAGAAGGAATTTATGTTAATATATATCATTTTTATAATCGCAATGATTTGAAAGTAGAAGAAGTACAATAATTCTATGAACATCCTTGTTTGTAGAGTCTTGAACATCTAATGCTGATCTGAATATAGCCTGAATGTATTAATATTGTATTCCAGGGACACACTTTAAAGTTACAGTCTATATTGTACCTACAATAGCTGCATTATGTGGTAAGTGATAACCTACCAAACAGCTATGGACACCACATCATGTGAGCCAATGATATTGAATTTTTATACAGTACAATGTGCATGCTGCTGTAGTACTGTATATCATTCAGAGGTGTAACAATGTAAATCAGTTTTAGAATCTGGGACTTTCTTCAGTTTCTTAAATAAAACTTTTTTAAAGGCCATGTCCATTTAACAGCATACTTTACTCTTTTGTCTTAGTATAAATATTTAGATGATGTGTTCTTAAAATAACAATGTATGTACAGTATTCATAACCATTTTTTTTAGGCAAAATATGTAAGCTTTTATAAACCCCGGGGACCCACAATAACATAATAATAATGGAATGGTAACATATTGTTTAACTTCTTTTCCTCAGCAGGATTGGCAACTTATATTTCCTCTAACAAAGTTCATTGGCTGCTGGTTTCTCTTAGTAACAGCCGTCAGACCTGTCTCCTAGTGCTTCTAGTGTGCATTCATGTCACTGTGCGTGTCCATGTGTGTGTCAGCTTTCAGTGAGTGATACTATATGAGCCATCTGTTACCTGCTGTCTGGTAGCTGTGCCGTTTAGAAGGACCTATTACATAATCCTGCTGAAGATGGATGATGGATGACTGCAGCTCCCAGTTGTTGAGAGTGCCAACATGGCACTTAAGGGCACTCTCTCTCCACTCTTTCTTGTTATTCTAGTGTATAGTGTAAAGTTGTTGAAGTTTCAGTGGGCCGCACTATAACATTTTCTCAAATTGGTCACAGACTGTAATGTAAATATTGTGTTTTCAATGTTAATAGAGAAGGATATGTATGTGGTCAAAATAGATGGTATGATTTTACCAACTGGAAACAAGAAAGCCTATGTATGAAGTGAGCTAATACTGTAGTGTTATTATATGGTGTGGTTTCACCTGCTAGCTTATATTGCTACCACCAGGGGTGGAGGCCCTCAAATGACATATTTAAAATGGATGTATTGTGTATTATGACACGTCATAGTCATGTGTGATAATTCAAGACTTTACAGTCAATAAATACAAATGGTTAATTCAGTATTTTGGTGCACATCTTACCCATGCAAATTTACTTGAACAATTCCTGTCTCATTCTCATTCCCAGGTTGTTGTTTTTTATTCGAGATTAATGTTTGCGTGCACAGTAGGGTTCATGTATGAGGCGATGCTTTCTGTAGAGGATCACCAGTTAGGTCATCCTGTTTATCTGAGAGGAATCCACTGACATATGCTCCCAGCAGGACAGCAGTCAACTCACGGCAGTTATTCAACATTCCTCTGTCCATACATGCACATGCTCAAGCACACACACACATGCACACGCACACACAGGTCACTCTCAATTTTAACCTCTGGTTAAAATTTGGCCTTTCAATGTATGCCATATTTTAAAATTGTAAAATCTGTTTTCATCCACATATACTGTAAAAGCAAAGGTTTCAAACTATAACTTTTAGTTTATTAAATGACATGCACTGTCTTGAGTGATTACATTGTATGTACCACAAATACAATTATTAAGCATTAAGCATGTTAAGGGAATGCTTTTGCTAGTTTGTCTAAATGCTTGAGGTAATTACTGTATTTTACATCACACCAGATTGTAAACATAGAACGTAAAGGCTGTTAAGTTACAGATTGTTGCTTTCTAAAGTAGGACTGCTTGCCAGGAGCGGCCAGGAATTTGCAGAGGTCTCACCTCAAAGTCAGAGCTCGAGGCCCCTCCCTTAAATCAACTCAAAATTCATCTCCATCTATTATCTTATACCACTGCCAATAGACTGATTGCTGTCTACCTTTAGCTATAGCCTATATTCAGCAATGTTAGAGATAAATAAAAGTGTTTAAAAATGACAAAAGCACATTTGCGCAAGCACAACAGCAGCCTATTTGTCATTGTTCAAAACCAAAGTCAGCGATAGCGTTCTGATAGTTCAGCACAAAGGATCGCACCGGCACTATGAACACTATGAAATAACACACAATCAAAGGAGGTAAATGAAATCTTTTTTTCTTGACAATAAGTCAAGACTAGATTTCAACTTAACAGGTAACGTTGAATTGGTTTGTCCTTTATCAATTTTGTTAAATCTTTTTAAAAGTATAACGCAGCTACCTGCTGCTGCTGCGGTAGTGTACGTTTTGTCTGTGGAGATGCTGATGATAGATTCCTCTCTGGCTGGTCTAAATAAGCACGTCATCTTCGGCTGTTTTGCTCGAGCTTGTTCAGACAAGAGTTTATTTCTGTGCTTTTGAGGACCGTTTGCATATTTTCTTTTAATCATGTGTAATGGTGGCCAGCGGGTAGCTGCACATTAAGTTAAACTGAGAGCCGGGTACATATGTCTCTACCGTCATCTAGCAAAACGTAATTAGCATTTTTGCATTAGCAACGTGCGTTCAAGAGGCGTAATGGCGTAGTATTGCATGTAAGATATGCAAAAGCACTTGTTGCCAAATTCAGGGATTTTGAGACTATTTATCCCATATATTTAATGGAAGTGAATGAAGATATATATATATATATATATATATATATATTGTGGGACCCTTGGGGCATGGGGGCCTTCCGCCTCGCTGTGGCTGCGGGGGTTTCCCAGCCGCCAGTGCTGCTTGCATTAAACAAGATAATACAGTACAATCAAAATTTTAATAGAGCTGTAATGGTGACATTACATTTAAACTATACAGACATCTTTGGAGTCTCTTTTTTATTCTCTCTAAGTTGACCATTACTTGACTGCTGGCAAAGATACAAAGTTGTCCAAAGTAAAGTATATTGCTGTGTTTCAAATAGCGTACTTCGGTAAGTGCACTTAATATAGTGCACTGTGCGCACTATGTACTTACTTGCGTAGTGCGTTCATTTAGAGAGGGTAGTATCTTCTCAAATCGCGCATTGAAGTTGTGTATATAACGGAAATGACGAACGCAAAATCTGACCGCATGAAAACCAAACACCACAAACTGAATGTGCCACTGAATGTGCCACTGTTACAGTAGCTAGCTAACAAGAGAAGCTAGCATTTTCGTACATTTTACCAAACCATTACAGACTGCTAAATCAATCCAATAATGCGGACGGATATAGTTTTACGATATTGTCGAAGTTAATCCAGAGAAATAAAACACTTGTAGACATATAACTTACACTTGTATGGTCCTGTGGGAACCGCAGAAAAACCTCTGCAGCAATAACTGTATAATTTTTTTCTAATGGATGTGGCCCCTCCCATTCTATAAAAGTGAGTGTGCGTGAAGTGTCCATTGTTGTACACCAACAGGTACTTCGAGTGCACTGCATTTTGACATAGTTGTCAGTTTATGCGCACTATGTAGGCCTACTCAAAATATCAAGTATAAGTACACAAGTATGCGATTTGGGACACAGCTTATGTGTATGTAAAGCAGCAACAAACAAAATGTTTTTGTTAATGTTTTGCAATGCAAGTTTTTGTTTAGCACGTTTCATACACAACGAAGTGCATTATTAAAACAATACAGATAAAATACATAATACAGAAACAATGACAAAACAATGCAATATATGCAGTAAACCCTACTGTAGGAATGGGATGACCCTATATCTTACAAATGAATCTCAAATGGCAATGAACATGCTTTTAAATCTGGATTTAAGTGTGGGAGTAACAACCAGATCATCTGGAAGTTTCTTCTTGTCTTTACTTGGAACTGTAAGAAGACCTGCCCAGATGGATTGCCTAAGGGATTTACAGGGTTTATATTGTATGAGCAAATATGACAGTGATTTATATACAAGAAGCGAAATCTTAAAATCAATTCTGGAAGCCAGCAAAATCATGACTATGATGTGATGAGCTCAAGTTTCTTAGTCCTTGTCACTGTACTACACCAATAGTTTCTGTGGAGTCCTATAAATACAATGTTACAGTAGCCTATAGGCAATAATTTCTTCCTAAGACATGTTTGTATATTTTTAAGACAATGATAAGCTGATTCTGTTATTGATTTGATGTGGTTGTTAAAATTGAGATCTGAATGATTTCGTGGTAGACAGTCATTTATAACATGGATTTGAGGTGAACGATTTATATGATTTATATATATTTTTTGAGTAAAATCCAGCCCTGTAACCCAAACTTCAATAGCACAGAAACTAAAGTAACATTATCACAATAACAAAACCCAATCGTAAAAATAATAGAACCACAAAGCATTTCTTGAATAGTGCAGAGAAATATTTTATAAATAATGTGGCCCTCAGTATACCACAGTGATGAAGGATTCAAATGAAAGCTGAAAATAGTCGGCATGCCTTTTCTGGCACTGGTTAAGATTAAGTCTCCACCTTTCATTTTTTGTGGTGTTTAGTAATTTACATTTAATCATAAGATCTGAACATCTTCTGTTGGCATGACATGTTAGTAAAATGTTTAATTAAATGGAGAACATTTAATGAGCTCTAATGTTAAATGAAAGAACCTATATTGGAATGCATGACAGAAAATAATGAATGATAGAGTGTAGTATATGTATGCCAAAATTCCATAAATTTTCATTCTGAATGTATTGGTTGTATATTGAGGTTTGTAGCCACAAGTGAAGATTGCAAATGTGCAATTTGACTTTGTAAGCTTTTATCATATGTAAGAATATTACAAATGGTCTCAAATGTTTTAATAAATATTGCAAACATAATGCCAATACAAGCTTGCAAAATAAACATATGCATTTGCCAATTGTCACTTCCTGTACAACCACGAACCTCAATGCGCCTCAAAAAAAAGTGGTTTGCAAGTTGTAGAAAGACCAATACACGAATCAATGGTGAAAACTAAGTTATTTATTTATTTATTAATTATTTATTTATGTATTTATGATGTTTTTTGTGCCTTTTAACCCTCTTGTGGTCCTTGGTTTTCAAACACACACCTTGTTGTGTCAGGAGTGCACATCATATCTCTGTGTAAGCTGTAGAATTAGGTATAGCGCCTTCTATCTGCCACAAAGAGCTAGTGATATGGGTAATTTTGACCCAGAGGACATCACAAGGGTTAATTGATGCGCAAGCCAATCATTCAGGTTTTGCTTGTGTTTTGGTAGAGAGATCTGATGGGTCATGGGTAAAAGGTCCTGCTATCATATAATAATAATAATAATAATAATAATAATAATAATAATAATAATAATAATAATAAAAAATAATAATAATAATACACTTTATTTGTATAGCATCTTTCATACACAATGTGCAACTCAATATGCTTTACAGTTAAAAACATTTGAAAAACAAAGGATGAAGGGAACAAAATAAGTTAAACATTAAAAAATAATAAACAACAGAATACAATGTAAAAGCCATGAAAATAATAAAAACCATTCCCTAGAGGCAGATTTGCATTATCCCTCTAAGTACCATATCACATACATGGCAACTAATGGCTTACTATTTAATTAAAATATTAAATAAATATTATAATTTTACTAAATATAATATTATGAAATAAAAATAAATTGTATGTAGGCCTACAGTTAAATATGCTGATGTGCACATTGTCATATAAACTAAAAAGCTCTTTTGGTTTTCAGAAACCCCTTCTGTCCAGAATGTTGTATAGTATTTGTGTGCTGTGTTGATTGTGAAGTGACATGCAGCAGGGCTCTTATGTAATCGACCTAACTGGGTGAGTCATCCCACAGACAGGTCCTGCTGTGAGGAAAGGAGAGCAAGCCATACGATGAGGAGGTTGTAAACAGTGTAGAGAAAAACATCCCCAACAATACCTTTGTGACCATATTCTGAAGACTTAAAATAACATTGGAACACAACAGCTGCAGATTCATTTGTGGATTCAAGCTGAAGCTCGAATATGAGTAGATGATTGACGTAGTAGGTTATAGTCAACTGCCCCGGTCTTCTTATTAAATGCACTGCCCTTTGATACTGTTGAAGGTCACTTCAATAGATCTGGGGGGGTTTTTCACCTAAAATTGTTTTCACAGCCCTTTTATACGGGACAGTGAAACGTTTCTTTCATTCTGTCAGGGCAATTTGACAGTGCTACCTTTGGATGTTCTTCACAGATTTGCAATGTAATGGAAACTTTAGCCTGCCCTGAGGGATCAATGGACCTATAACTGGTCTCTGTATCCTGAAGACAGATTCTACATCATATGATCAAGACTAAATCTGTCTGTCTTTCCTACTGCTTGGCAAACTGCATATAGCAGAGAACACACTAGCAAGATAGCTAGTTACAGTAGATGTCTCTGTCAGTGTGGAGCTGTTTTCTTCATGTAAAGGCTAACCCAAGCCTTGAACTTGAGTTATGTACTGACCAGGTTTCTTCTGTTTGTAAATTGGTTTGTTGGAGTCCAAGTACAAAAAATGACTCCAAAGTGTGTTATTGAACAACCTTTTTCTCTGTAGTGACTTGAGTCTTGGAAGACCATTAGAGAGCATCTCAATTAGAAAATGAGAAAACGGAAAGAGGAAAAAGAGAAGAGGGAGTTTTTGATTTTGTATGTGTGTGCATATCCAAGGAAAATCCTGGATTGTTACCTAATCTAATAAATGGCTAAAGAATAAAGATATTCACATAAACACATGCTGCACTGACAGCATTTCTCTACAGCAGTTAATAAAATGTAACAAAAACACATGTATGTTCCCACACTGCATTTTGAAAATGTTCTTGCCAGAAATACTGTATTTAGCTTGGTAATGTCAAGATGCATGATCTATGATGTGCACTTATCTAGGTAACAGCCAATTTGTTTAATTTTATTCTAATGCATGCATTAAATCAACGTATGGATTGTTTATTTATGGTTTTATGGATTTTGTTATTTTACAGAAATACAAAAATGACTGCTAACTGACTCCTGATTTTGAGTTTGGAACACGTGTATGCTGTAGGGATCATTAATCACTTCCTTAGGTGTTGCCTTGGTGATGGGAAAGTGCAAAGCCATTGACATGCACACACAAGCATGCATGCACACACACACACACACACACACACACACACACACACACACACACGCGCGCGCGCACACACACCCCTCCCTGTTTCACAACTCAAAGTTAGACTTCATCCACATAAAGGACTCTCTATTGATGGTATTGAAACAGCCATAGCCACTAAACTGGTTTCAATGTGATTTTCCCATCTTGCTGCGGTTCTGGAACGTGATCTAGGGCTCGTTTATTGAATGACTTCTTATGGAAATGTCTAAGACTGCTTTGACAAAATAAAAGTACAAAAAACTATACTTGCATATCATACTTGTGCTCATTTTTACAGTATGTGCACACACAGGCAAATGCACACGCACACACACACACGCAGATAGAATCACAGAAGGAATGTAGTAAAGCTAACCAGGAAATGTTGGATGATGATGGCAGTTTCTGGAAAACCATTTTCCTGCTCTTCCTGCATTTCCTTCCATAATTCTCCCATACAGCTATTGTGCATTGTAATAGGTATTGTATTGACATGTGTGCGCACGCGTGTGTGTGTGTGTGTGTATATGTTTGTGTGTGCGAGCACATTACTGTAATTTATGTGTGTGCGCATGTGTGTGTGCATGTCTGCTAGTGGTTTAGCAGTGAGGGAGAACAGCCCTGATATAACTCTGGCAGCGTTTCTTATTGACTTAAGAAAGGCAGAACCCCACAGTTGCCAAATAAGCCAAATCAGTATTTTAATTGGTCTAAAATATCCACACTGGACTATGAAAATACAGTCTGTGCTATCATGCACAATGCACACCCTCCCTTAAACATGCACATGCAGTAAACAAATACACATCCAGTCATTAGCATGCATGAATGCACAAATACACACTTGTGTGTATGGCATGCTCACACACATGCACGGTTGACTTTTCTTCACTGGCTGCCCAGCATGTGGTAGTGTTTAAAGCTCTGTCTTCAAGACCAAACTCAGGCACACACTACACTTGAAGAATTCTCTCTCACTCTCCTGTCTCTCTCCCCAGCTGTTCTAGAGAGGTCTATACTGTATGTTGTATATATGTTCTCCCATAATGGAGAAATGCAATACTATATCTTAGTATTGGTGCCATTTCATAACATACACCATTCCGGGCTTCACAACCAAATAGTATAATTTGAATCCCTTCTGGCTGACCCCAGTTGGGAGATCATCCTGCATTTTCTGGAAGTGGTTGTGTAAAATTACAGATAGCTTAAAGTCATTCTGGATCTACGGTACAAGGGTTTGTAGCCGTAAGCTGTTAAATCTTAAAATGCTTCCCTTCTGCTCCTTGTTGTTATGCCTGTGCCAGTATCTCCTGCTATTTAGCAAGAACCATGATAGGCTGCAGGGCTGTTTTTGATTAGTATCACCCATATGTAAAATTACTCTGTGACAGCACTATATGTTATTTATGTTCATGGCTGTTAGAAATGTGGAGCTTGTTGTTCAGACCTTTTATGGAGATGGACATCCACACAATTCAAGTGAGGGCTTGTCTGCTAATTGGGCCAGTATATACAGATAGTCTATATAGAATTCTCAAACTTTTTGCCCTCTATTTGCCATAAAGAGCTAGTGATTTGGTTAATTTTGACCCAGAGTACATTACGAGGGTTAACCAATCCAGTTATAGAATGAGGTAGCACCGCCTACCGAATTAACATTTACAGCCACGGACATACACAAATAAGGGAAATGTGTAAATACAGAAAAAATTTGTGCAAATGCAAAACTAAATAAATAAATGCAGAAATTCAGAAATAAATGTTTAGATGCACAAATACATACATGCAAAAATACATAAATAGTCTTTGTATTTACCATGTAATGTAGATGTAACTATTTTTGCAGTTATTTTAATATTTATTTATTTATTTATAGTTTTTAAATTCCGGACAGATATTGAAGCTGTTAGTACCGAGTCAGGCGTTGAGATACATCTGCGACTCTAGGATTGGGTGAGCAATTATCACTACATGATTGTCGCTCATGGGACATCTGATTTTCCTCTGAGCTAGGATGGATTGAGAAGGGGAATGTGTGGCGCAAAGGTTGACATGCGGGGGTGACATCATGAGACATCCGTTACAGTGCACGTACACAAGGGCTCTCCAATCCAAACGAACACCTGGCAGTACACAGCAACAAGAAATTACATGAAAGAGATTCAGTTTGGTTTGGTAAATGGGCAGAGTGTTTGAGTGTGTGTTTTATCCAACGGGCTCTGCTCACATGAAGAAGACAAATGGGAATGAGATGTGTATCAGTTTTGCAAGATCAAGATGGTTTGACCCTCCGTATAGATATCCAAAGTTACATTTTAACTGGGCTTTAATGAATATAAAGCACCCTTGTGCGTTTGTTTGATTTGTGTGTGCATAATGTCAAACTTGCAGTATCTGATTTGGAGGGCAGGCAAGAAATTAAGCGCAATTACAGTTCTATCCGAAACCTGAACATTTCAAATAATTCAAGCCAGTCATGTTCATATCAGGGTGTATCATCATTTCAAGTTACTGTACATAGGAATCGTGTCAGACTGTATTTATGTATACAGTATGATTATCATGCCACAACACATTCACACTGACCTGAAAAAGACCTTTTCACTATTGGAAAATAAACCTGCTAGTACAGTACGTGCAATTCATAACAGAACAGAAAAACTAGTAAACTCTCCACCAGTGGCTTATAAACGCTGCTATATACGCAAAACAGGCTGATATTTAGTTTCCATGTCCTGCATGGTACAACTCATGCCAACAGCAGTAATTAAGAAATAGGGCTTCTCAGTCAAGTGGGCACCAAGCTGAGATGCCTGGCACAGAGGGGTGGAAATAGAACTGGAGAGGTCATAGGTTCGAATCCCAGGTTAATGGAGAATACTGTAACACACACACACACACAACACACACACAACCTACATATATTTACGCAGGGAAATCAAAGCTTATCATATCATTCTGATTATCCAAATCAGCTAACAGTAATTTCATAGGTAGGCTAGGCTCTTTCAAGGCTGACAGTGGCACAGTGGGGAAAGCGAGCGAAAAGTGATCGGAAAGTCGCTTGTTCAGATCCTCCTGGCTTTGTCAAGGTATCCCTGAGCTAGACACCTAACCCTTCCTGCTCCCAGTGGATGGATGATGTCTTACGTAGCTGACACCATCGGTGTCAATGTGTTTATGAATTTGAGGCAATCATGCACTCTCAGAAATAGAAGTGCTGACTGCAAACATATAGGAGAACCGTTATTGGTTCCACCTGGAACCCTTTTACAGGATTCTACCTAGAACCCAACTTCAAGGGTTTCACTCATAACCTCTTAGAGAGGTTCTACAGAGGACCCTTATATAGTATGATGGTTTCACCCATAACCCTCTGTGTGGGTTCTATCCAGAACCTTTTGCGATTTTTCTAAGGGTGTTTATAAGAACCTGCCAACCTGCCTGTTCTACCAATAACCCTTTTATATTTCAAGGGTTTCATCTAGTACCCACCTAGGGGGTTCAACCAAAAACTGTTTTATTTCAGGTGTTTTTTCTGGAACTCACCCAGGGGGTCCACTGAGAATCTTTGTTATGTAAGTTAAACCCTCTTGTCTTAAACTGACTATATTGTATTGTAGGCAAAAAAAGATTGACTTCCATATACTGTATGTTTTGGTAATATTAACAATCTATGTTACAATTACAAATGTTTACAATACTGACATTGAGAAAACAAAAATATGAGAAATATATTTATTTACAAATGTACAAATCTTTGAACAATGATGGATAATGAGAGTCTGTGTAGCTATCAGGAATACAGGTTAGACCCAACTGCAGACAACATCAAGCGTATAGATGGTATAACTCTGAGGAAACTTATTTAAACGAAAATGACAAACTGGCACAGAGTAACTAATTGAGCGCAGCGTTAGTTCTGGCAAGCCACGGAAGTCCGCTGGTAGTCGGCCATCAGCTGAGACAGCCACTACTCAGCTGCTCAATTAACCAGCAGACTAACCTAACCTATTCATTGGCCCTTAGAAGAAGCAGTTTCCTTTATATATGGTATTCGCATTCCTCTATTGCTTAGTTTGTAGCAAGACTCCCACCACCTCCCCTGCTTCCCATTCTTTTTCCGATTGGTTATAGTGCTTGTTTTCTATCTTGTGTTTTTTAGGTTTTGTTGCTTGCTTTTGTCATGCTCATGTTTCTGCATGCTGCAGGCTTGTTCTGGGGGTAAAGTTGTTAGATACCCACATACATGCGTATGCTGAGGATCCCCCGAACTAGATATTAATTTATTTCTAATATTTTAATAAATGCTATACTAAGACGACAGTGGCTTGACTGAAATAGAAAACTCTGAGTTAAATACAGACACAGAGGCTAAAAAGGGAAACACGTGAGTTGGAGGGGAGGAACAAGTCAAAAGTGAGCCTAGGACCAGTCATCATCATGACAGGACACAAACCAGGCCCATCAGGCTGTCCTCAGCATTCATTTAATCTCCAGCAATGGTGACATAGCAGCGAAATAATCCAGTAGCTGCATGCCATGGTCTACTTAACACACCGGATGAAGCAGTATGATCTCTACAAACAGCAAGTTTAACAAGGTGAGGATGAGAAAGGTGTCTAATGAGAACTATGTGTACGAGTGTGGACACCTAATGGTGACAGTGGAACAAAATTTATAATCCTGTCCTCCAACTCCTATATTACCAGACTCCACTGGCACACCTCATTGTTTGTCCAGGCAGTATAGTTTATTTCTACGAAAAAGAAAGAAACTAGTGTTAGCATTTAAATAGTCCACCTTCCACCTAAAAAGTCCTTAGCTAGACTCAAGATTGCTGAAATACAATTTTGGATTTGCTTAGAACCTTGACTCTCCAAAGTTTCTGATATTTTGTCACTTCAGGCTTTCTTCTAGTATCAGATCCTACACTTCTAGACATGTGAACACAGTGAAGGTGTGTGAATAAACTAGTGGTTAATAGGTAGGTATTCGGACACCAAAGGTATCCCTATTGTTGTCACATCTGGTCACATCTTTGGTCAGAGGTATGAAGAGAGTATTATGAATACCAGTCCCCTTCCCCAGAGTTGTGTCGGGGTACAGTTATTGTGTTATTGTTTGTACTATACTTGTGTTATTGATGTGTTATTGACACCATTAGTCTCACATCGAACAAGTTGTTGATTACATTGTACAGTCATGACCTTATAGTAAAGATATGAGCTATGGCAGAACCCAAGTAAACTTACTTGATTAAGGGGATTTATACATACCATTTTAAACCTGGGTAAACATTTGAATATTTGCGGCTGAGGAACACCCATGCTTTCAACAATCCTTGAAGAACTGTGTCTTCCAAAAGGGGAATGAAAAGGGTTCTGAATGGAACCATTATTCTTGCAAAGAACCTTTGAAAAACCCTTTCTTCCTAAAATGTTCAGAAGCAAATGGTTCTTGGTATAACCTCATCCCCTCAATAATAACAACCAAGTGTGTACAGCACTTTGAGCGGCCAGTATGTTGGAAAAGTGCTATATAAATGCAGTACATTTGCCAGTGCAGTCCATTTGAGTGAGATACAGTATTCACAGTCCAACCTTGTTGACGGTCAAACTTAAGATGTTTTGGGTGTGAGTCCTCCATCCTAACTACAGACTCTCCTGTCCTGCTTCCAAAAATGTCCCTGTAGCCCCTGGGTATACTGCTGTATGCAAGCCACACAGCTGTTTAGAGTCTTCTAGTCAAATGGAGCCAGTGGTAAGGGGGGATAAATGCTGAGCTCAAATGAACACATACAAATTGTGTATTGTCAATAGGAATGATTTATCTCTTATCCAGCCCTCATTTTCCATTTGGCAAGCCCAGGGTCTCAAACTCCTATAGTGCACTCATTTCATCCTCATTCATTCTCTTTTGCTGGCACACAAAGTATTCGTCTTGTCCCGTAGATGCTTCTGTAAAGCTGTTTGTATACTGGTTTAGTGGCAAGAACGTGGAATGCTCTTGAGCTTTGAGATAACTCAATGGATCCGTTATTGGCTGTTTAAACAACTGGTGAAATGGTTTGGAACACAGTGCAACATTTCAAACTATTTGGATTGATTCACTGCTAGACAACTTTATTATTACAGTATCTGGATCAGTTCACAGTAGATATTCTCTGCAATGCCCAATAGCAATAGGACCTGTGCAGGTTAACAAAATAATTACTTGGTATATTCTTTTATATTTGAACAAGGCTTAGGGAAAGCATGGGCCTCAAGCCAGTACGTTTCCAACCCTGGCTCAGCAGTGATATATACTGCAGTGTGAGGAATGCAGTGGTTGTTTTTACATGACAATGGCTTGGCTGGAATCTCCTGTGGTCAACCACTTGCTCCCAGACTCCCTAAGACTTGCCCTGTGGGGTGCCTTTCGCAGCCCGCCTCACACACTGGAGGAAATCAGAAATGTACAGTAAGTACATTTGGATAATGTCCTGACAACATGTCCAAGCTGGAATATATATCAGAATGCCACAGTGTAGACATTGAGAAACACTTCCATCATTCTTTCTGCATCTCACAACATTGAACTTTGGTTCACAACATGGAACTCTTTATGCTGTAATTTCACTTAATTGTCTCAATATAAGTTGTTTGGCATGAAATATTTCTGGTAGCAGAATTAATATACTGTCAATCATTTACAGAGAATTGCTTTATGCCAAGCAGTAAGGTACGACTCTATGTCTCTATGAAGCTATAGAGCCAAGGGCTGAACAAAATGTAATTTACAGTATATATGTTATATATAGCTATGTTGGTTACCTTTTTAATTTTAATTGTAACTATTGGTGTTTTAATTTGTATTTCTAAGCCACAGTAAAATCAACAGTATAGCATGAGATCTTGCGACAATTGTACAATACAGTACAATATTGTTATGTTCTTTGACACATCTTTAAATGTATTAAGGAAAATCTACAACCTACATATATTATGGTGACTTTAATTCTGCTTTGCCAAACCAAAACTTGGTTCCAAACATTAGAAAATAGCGCCATATTGCAAACTTAGAATAATCTCATTTCATACTCTGCAGTGTTAAGTGTTAAGTTTAAGATTCCTTGTGAAGCATTCTGTGCATGCCATTGCAAACCCAAGCATTTCCACTAAAAACTAGACAGAAACGATGGTTGACAGTCAGAAAATATAAAATGAATGACAGCAAACAACAGCTAGTCATACAAACGTATTTCCTCACAACATTCTATTAGCGTGCTCTCTTTTAGAACTACACTATGTTATTTTGTTTCTCAAGTTTACACGCCTCCCTTTCTTTTTTTAAAACTTTGTTGTTCCTCCATTTCCTCTGTCTCTCCATTCCTTCCTAGCCACAATATAAGTCTGTTTGGCCTCTGGAGAAGTCAAATTTTTTTTTTCTCTTCGTCTTCAGAAGACCAATTTTGAGATTCCACCGCAAATCATATGGTACCAGTGAGAGAAGAACTTGGTGTAGTATGTGTGTGTGTGTGTGTGTATGTCAGTATCTGTGTGCATGAGCGAGTCATGGAAGCTGCATGGAAGCTTGAAAGCTTTTGTGTATGTGTCTGAGGGAAAAATGCAACACTGCACACTGATTATTGTATGTGCACACGTCTGTGTGTGGGTGTCTGTCTGTGTGCATGTTTGTGTATGTTTGTGTGTGTGTGTGCGTGTGTGGGTGCGTGTGTGCGTGTGTTTGTGTGTGACAGTTTTGTTTATTTCCCCAGCCGAGCCAATCCTCCATCATCAATGAGGGAGTTTAGCCTCTCTCTCTCTCTCTCTCTCTCCTTTTCTCTGTCAATAATTGTGTCTTTATGGTGTCTGTTACAAAATGCAGAGTTGATGAATGATTAATAGAACCCTTACTGCAGAAACACCAAATGTTTTCCCGTACGGACAGTCTGAACAAACAAAGGTTCACAAGGGGATAAGACCAATACAAAACTATATTTTAAAAGATCTCTCTGGTCAATTACTGTCATTTGAAATTGCATGCATATGTGTACTTTTAACCCTCCTGTTGTCATATCGTATTGTGCCAGCATATGGCGCCACCTGATTGTGTCTGATTGTGTAGATCTCTTTAGTGTCATTGCTATGTGTATTTATTTCTTTATTAATTATTTCTTTATGTATTTATGTTGTTTTATGTGCCTTTTAACCCTCCTGTTGTCCTCGGGATTCAAACACACACCTTGTTGTGCCAGCAGTGCACATCATATGTCTGTGTAAGCTGTGGAATTAGGTTTAGCGCCTTCTATCTGCCCCAAAGAGCTAGTAATTTGGGTCATTCTGACCCGGAGGACAACAGGAGGGTTAAACATCTGTATCATTGTGTCTTCACGTGTACTGTACATGTATGTGTGCTGCATCTGCACCAGGTTGCATACATGCACACATCTGTCCCTGTGAGGATGTCAGTGTGTGTGTGTGTGTGTGTGTGTGTGTGTGTGTGAGAGTGAGTGATAGTGTGTGTGCACATGAATGTAGGGTAACTAGACCACACATCTGTTAAACAGTAACAGATATTAGTGACTGTTGAAATCCACCAGACTTCCTTCATAATGTGCAGTGCCTTGCCAGAGTCATCCTTTGGACATTGGTTGGGCTAACATTACTGCTTATTCTCCCTGGACACATGATACAGTGTCAGAGAATACTAAATACTTTCTTTGTTGCATGATTAGTTGTGTTTTTCCATGCATTCTTTGTTTATATGACATACACAATATGCCTTGTACTGAAACATTTACTGTTTATTCTGTTCTTTTCTTTCACCCACTATGTTTTTTTACTCTTCTTTTGTTTTGTTCTTTCTTCCATCCCTTCTTCCTTCCTTTCACTGTGTACTGCTCTCTCATTGCTGCTTCTTGTGTCAACGGACACACAGGGTGCTGAGAATGGAAGGCTTGTAGAAAGTCTCATGTCTGCCTGTGATTGAATAGAAGCCACAGTTTCCTTCTCTTCTGCTGCTCTTCCTCTGTGATGGCTGGATGGATGCCAACAGTGGTATGAAGTATTACAATGCTGTCACTTTATTTCACACCCAGCAAACACGCACACACTGGTTTAGCTGCACAAACACAAACCAGAGCACTGGAGAGGCAAAAAAGGAACTTGGCATACATAAACCACAATCACCATGATCTCTTCACAACACAAATGAAAACCAGATGTTGAATCTATATGGTAAAATAATAACAGGATCTGAATGTACAAAACACATACACACAGATATATACACACACACACACACGTCAATGTGTGTTACAGATATGGCAGCTATTCAGAATTTCATTTGTGCTTGCTTTCTATTTAATGACCACAGTAACTGAGCCTGTGTGTTTGGAGCAAGGAACAGGGCAATGGCTTTATAATGGATCTAATCAGCCTGTTGGCTTGAACGAATTCTGTGCATTTTGATGCTTGGACGTTTATTTGTTGTTACAGCAGGATTTCAACAAGGCTCAGCAAAAAGTATCACTGCTCTTTCTTACTGTGTTGTCTAATAATGATGTTGACTGTAAGGTATTTTAATTAGATATATATTATTCAACTGCATAGTGATTTTATGTATATGCATTTAAACAGATATTTTCTTTCAGATCCAAATGTGTCTATTTATGACACAATATGAATCAAGTAACAACAACAAAAAAGCAGAATAACAACACTAATCTTCAAGTAAATCCAATAACTTTTGTCCTCTGTTAAGCCTGATGTGGGTGGTGTGACAACTGTATACCTTCCTCCACAGGGTGAATTGTTTGAGCAAATGCCAAACTGTCTCTGTAAACATACCCCTCCACCGTAAATGGACTTGTCATGACTCATGAAGATGCATTTGTTCATTTGTCAGCAATTTGCCTGATTGTAAGACAGATCAGTATTCGGCTTGACTGGTTAAACTGCCTTTTTGCTTTTGACTTGATTCATGTTCAGACATGACGCTGCATAATAATAAGTGTTGTAGATACAGTACATGGATTATGCTCTGGATATACTTAATAAATGCCTCTTTCAGGAAATCTTCATTTTACCAGTTCTAGTCTAATCTAGTTTCCTTACTTCAATATTATTAAGTCCTCCCACAATGCTATCTTTTGTATATAATTACAAGTAAAATCCAGCTTGTAGAACATTTAATAGATCTACCTCACACGCAGGTAAAAATGACCACAGCACTAAAAGTGGAAGTGTTTTGGTCACCAGAGGGATGTACTGTAATATGAAAAACACTCTGTAAATGAACTCTATACCCATATACTCCAATATTCTTTACATATAATTTTGTGTTTTTTCTCACACATGAACATACATGACAGTGTGTTCCACTTTAAATACTATTACTGTAACTTAACTTCTGCTGCATACATACAGTACAGCTTTTGTGTGAGCTTGGCCTTTATGCTCAGAACACATTAGCAATAATAACATATTAACTTCGCCATGGACACACAAATTCCCCTGGTCCTCCTGCCAGCCAACAAGTCTGAAATCGCACTCCAAATACAGTTGAATTTGCATTTTCACAAATAGTGTGTGTGAGTTTGGCTATACCACATGCTAATTTTGGAGGATATGTCTCTTTTGTATGAATTGTTTGATGTAGAAAATTAACACATTGTTATTGGCCATTCCATTCAAGGTATCTTGATATTTCTATCAAGATACTTTTCAAAATGAGTACAGAAAAGTTAAATCCTTAGGTCCACCAAACAAAAGCATTGTTTAATACCTGAATGTGCATACTTAAATAAAGGCCAAATAAATGTTTAATTATGAAGGAAAGCATAAAGCATGGGCAAATATGGGTAGATTTGTGTATACTGCAGATTCTTATTAACTAAATCAGCCAGTCAAACTTACCTCTTTAAACAAGGGCTTTCAAATATTAGTATGTTAGAATATTCTAGATGAAACCAAACGATGAAAGGGCTTGCTTAAGAAAACACTCTACACTTGCATGCATGTGCGTGCACATGTTATTTGTGTATTTGATTACATGAGTGTGTGTGCATGTGTGTTTTTATTTACTGTAGCCACATGTCCCTATGGCAGTGTAACATTTTATTTAAAATGTCTCCCGTTGTGTCAAAGTGTGTGTGTGTGTTTATGTATACAGTATGTACTGAATGTGTGCCACATGCCAGCCTAGACTCCCCCTCTTGCTGTGAATTATTTTACTGACACATCTTCAGGGCACCTGAAACTGTGCCTGAACGCTGTGCCATTGTGTGTTCTTTGTCTTTTACAACATGCTCCTGGTTCAGTATTTTGTGTGCCTGTAACTCATGGTCTCTTTGCTTCAAGTGTACTGAATATACGTATAAATAAGTTCATTAGAGCCTGCAGTACTCCTTTGCTCCTGTAAATAATACTGGTAGTGTAAAAGAAGTGTGTGTGTGACATTCCCAGAGAGCATACCTTTCACTGACCGTCTTGCTTGCTTATCCCTCGTAATGTCCTCTGGGTCAAAATGACCCAAATCACTAGCTCTTTGTTGACAGATAGAAAGAGCTTAAGCACAGTTACATAACCTAAGATGTGTGCATGTGTTTATGTTAAGGT
Organism: Aphredoderus sayanus; assembly: GCA_027564795.1. NCBI lineage: Eukaryota > Metazoa > Chordata > Actinopteri > Percopsiformes > Aphredoderidae > Aphredoderus > Aphredoderus sayanus. Next base: position 28,780 of record JAODUG010004020.1, read on the forward strand.
TCTTTGCTGTTGTTGTGTTGTTGTTCTTCGCAATTTTGCCTGTGCTGGTAGATACAGTAGGCTCAAAATTAAGACTTACATGTCTGCCTGTCCTTGTGGACTTGTCTCACAAATTCATTTGAGCAGAATTGCCTGTGCAATTGTTGTAAACTGTAATGATAAATTATCTTTGTAAGATACCTTGTGAGCTAGATTCACGATATTATAATCACACGAGAATCCATCTTGCCAAGACAAATAGTGGCCATGGCCTCCCAGGAAGAGGCAAGATGTCTTTATAGGGGTTAATTTACAATAGTCATTCTTGGTCATTAAAAATAAGTCTTATGTGTTGGGGTTCTTTGGCTTAGTACGTGATTTAAGCTTCTCAAAATGTTGTAAGAAAGTAACAGCCTCAAAAGACTTATTTATATCTCTAAAATCCTTCTCAATTCTCTCAGTTCAAGGAGGTAACATAAATTACAGCCCGGTAATTACGGGATATGTAAAGCGTAAGTAAGGTGTAACAAAAAGTAAGTCAACGGTATGATTATAGAAAGTATTGGTTATTAGTGGGTTAGGGTTATAAGGTCATCAAACACACTTCTAAGCATTTAACCCTCCTGTTGACCTTGGGTTTCAAATGCACTACCGTCCTATGCCAGCAGATGGCACCACCTGATTGTGTAGTTCTCTTCAGTGTCAGTGCTGTGTGTATACAGTATATATATTTCTTTCTTTCTTTCTTTCTCTATGTATTTGTTTTTTCGTGCCTTTTAATCCTCCTGTCCTCGGGTTTCAAATGCTGACCTTGAGTTTGAAATCTTGTTCCTGTTAACCCTCTCACTGTCCTCAGGTTTCAAATGCACTACCTTGGTGCGCCAGCAGATGGCACCAACCACGGCATGTCATATGTCTGTGCTGCAGTTGGCGACTTCTGCTGGTGCAGCAAGGTAGTGCGCTAGGTCAGTTTGACACGGAGGACAGTGGCAGGGTTAATAAAATACCCAGAAATAACCATTTCATACCCGTTAAGTAATCTATTTTAATGTTATGTTCCTGTTTGTAAATTACCCAGAAATAACCACTTAGTAGTATCATAGCCATCATACCCAAGTAACCTATAATTACATTTAGAAGTATAGTAATTTTGAAGTTGTAGTTATATGTATATTATTTGTAAAATGTTTGTGAAATACTTAATAATAACCAATCATTTCTAGAATCATATTTACCCTGTACAGGGTACCCCGTAATTACTGGCCCGTATTTTAAAGTGTTATCAATTACAGTTCACAAGCAATTAAAGTCATTACCAGACCAAAGAAAACTCTGAGAAATAGCTTTCTCAGAAACCCAAGAAGATTTGTTTTTTGTGTAATAATAAATTTGGCTGAAGGCCCTACAATTTCTGACAAATTAATTTGAATGCATGTCCTGCAACCTAATTTACATGTATTATCTTCAGTTGTGGCAGTCAATTTGCCTTAACATCCTGCTGAATCCTGAATACATTCAAGGGAAAGTGAATACTCTAAATCAAAATCTGTGCATGAATTGAGAAAGCAACAAAGACAGAGTATGAGTACAACATAGTTGATTGAGTGTAAATGTTTATTAGCATAAGTGCCAACATAGCCTTAATTACTGTGAGACTCAGAGTGGAGGCAAGGTTTTCTACCCCAAACTTGACTGTGAGTGTCACGCCGGCGTCCCGCGGCGGGGCAGTGCTCGCCGGACGGGCGCGCTCCCGCGCTCCCTCCCCGGAGTACTGAC
>JAODUG010004021.1:0-10856 GCA_027564795.1 Aphredoderus sayanus
CATTTCCAAACTGATAAACAACATTATTAAGGAATAGTGAAATAAAATGTAAGCTATTTTACAAACATGCAAGTTGCTGTTTACAGCTCCAGGCTCTGCCTATGGCACCTTCATTCAGTGAATAAATAAGTGCTTTCTGGAAAACAGTAGACATTAAAGAACTCCCAATTATTACTGCTGCCCTGGGCTGCATGCTATTATGATTGCTTTGATATATATTATTTTATGTTTAATATGTGAGAGAGCTCATATGTAGTCTCACTACACTTTCTTAGTTAGATTTTTAACCTTACATGTAACCCCATTTTCCAATATTTTGTAAATGGGTTTATAATCTGTGTCCACAATCGCAGCAATTACCGCAGCCGAAGCACAACCTTCCTCTGCTATACATTATGCTTAATGCACAGAGCAGTGTGGCAGAGGCCATGAAACCAATCCTTAAAATTAGCCTCAAATCCAGCAGTGATGTTATACGATTACTTCTCCTATAAGGTCATTGTGAAGTGTTTGTGGAATTGGTTTGCATCACCTGTTGCTATACTGAACATATTTATGAACCAAATGTAAAACATACATCTTGTCATAGCAACCCATATCATTTTACAGACAGATAATTGCCTCAAATAAACAACTCCGAACCATCTATTTTACAAGTGCTTTTTTTTTCTACTTTCACACCATCTATTTTTTCTATAATTACATACAACTGCACATTCAGTTATGACAAAAAAAATTCAGTTTGTACTTTTGAAAATGAAATGAAAAAGAAAATATTTTCCCTAAATGCTCCCCTGCAGAGGTAATCCCCAGGAGGGGGAATGAGTGCTTTGACCAAAGGCTAGACATTTTCATTCAGTCTGCACAGGCACCGCCAATACAGCAAGAAGAAAGCACACACAAAAACAGGTAAAAACACAATTCAGGCCTCTATAAAGAGCCAAGACATACAAAGAAGATATACACTGACTTTTTAAAAGTTTTTAAAGTTAAAGAGCTCCATCCCTTTTGTACTGAATGCAAATGTGCAGTATTTAACTTAATTTCACTCTAATGAAAGTAACTCCCCTTCTTTAAGCGAGGATGTTTTTGCTGGAAGACTAATAGCCTCTGTATGACTAGGTGAAGGTTAATGTGGGCCCTCACAGATGGAGGAGGGAGCAAGATCAGACCAGACAATGTTCTGGCAAGGAAGGCGTGCTGGGTGCAGCAGAGGCTCACAGGGGCTACAGGCGCTTAAAGAGCCTGTGCATCTAGATGAGGGGCAGCCTGAGCCTCATTACACATGTAAATGTAGCTTCCAGCATTGCGGCCTCTGTATAAAGCCTTGCTTTTTAATTATTCCTTTGGTCCAACTGAGCCCAGGGCCTGTTGCCTGCCCAATATGACTCAAAGTCTAATGGTGATCACAAGAGGGACTTGGCCATGTGTTGGACTAGAGATAATCAAAGTACAAACTGATCATCTTCTTCCCCCAGCAAGTTTGAATACACCATGGTGGAAATCTTACTGTAGCTGAGTTGGATGTTGCCCTGTTAGTTAGTCACAACCTTAGAATTAATTAATGTGAAATCTAAATCTGTGCTTATGAGTGTAATGCTTTATGCATGTCGAACTGTAGCATCATCACATGAAGGAATACAAGCTACACTGTATTGGTGAGCTGTACAACAGAGGAAAGACATGTAACATGTTTTGCGTGACAAGCCCCTTGTGAAATAGCAAGCAGCAAAACTCTTGGCAGTCAGCATGCTCTCACCGACTCCAATTTTAACATAAAGCAATGCTTACTTATACAAAAGCTCCACAATTAAATGAGTGCATACAGTGTCAAGAAACAAACAGAAAATAAATGCCTATTCAGGGGAAAATAATACATTAAAAAATATCAAATAATAATTGTTCTCATCAACTGCAAAAATAATACAGGCATGAATTATAACAACATCTAATATTGCCTTTAAACAAATGTGTAGCAAGACTTTAGGATCAAACAACACAACATGTCTACATTAAATCCAATATGACCAGTGTGCCTTAAATAACATACACAGTAGACACTAACACACAATCTTGTGATTTGGATTGTAAAGTTTGTTGAGCCTTCCCTACTGTATGTTCAGGTTTATCTGCGATGGTAACGCAATCCATGGAGTTGTATGTCCCATTACGTACCTGGCCAGGCTTGGCGTCTTCACATATGGAGGCTTCATATGGTGTGGCCAGTTCTGGAGGGTTGTCGTTCACATCCAAGATTCGGATACTCACTGGTGAATGGGACACCATGGCTTTGTTATCTACAATAGAGAAAAAGAAATGCATTCAATAATGCATGATCGTTCTGGCTATGTAGGGCCAAACATAAATCATTTATATAATTAAATGAATTACATGAAATTCGCTTCCTATTTTGTAAAACAAATCGAATAGTAATATATCACTGCTACTCCATGCCATGAAAACACTGCATGTTCATGAAAATAGTTTTTAATCAAGCTCCTCCCAAAGTGTCCAGTAGGAAGGTAAAAGGTAAGCCACATGTGTCACAAAGGAATGGTCCTGGTGGGATTTTATCCATTACTATGAATGTTTCTCTATTATATATGACCATGGCGAAGCAGAGCACAAACAGGATATGGGCTGTTTTTAAAATCAACCACGTAACTACCCAAACTCCCAAAACTAACTTCTAGCCCTCTGGGATGGGATCACACAGGTACAGTAGTCTTGCTTCACCATTCAGACAGATGTAATATCCCACAATGCAGCTGACAGTTGGTTAAGTGCAGGAGAGTTTTAATCTAATGCTTCTTAAAATTACTCCCATTACCTGAATAACACTTCCTGGCATCAGTGAGTGACATGAAAATGACATCAAAGAGCCCAATTTCATTCCCAGGTTCTTACTATCCAATCATGAAGACAATGGAATGGCTGTTTAATAGCTGGGGTGCATCAGGCACATTGCAGTTTGATTATAATAGCAAATAAAATTATTAAATAAATGTGGAAAGGTCACGCCATAACATTGTTTCTGCTGTATTTTTTAAAAATTAATTACAACTATCTGAATAATAATAGTTTGCTAACAAGTATACACAAACCACACTTTCACAACACTTGTCTTATTATGCTATAATGTGAGTGTGAAAGGGGAGCAGATTACACAATTAGTTCAATCAAAATCCACTTCATATTAGCACCACTTCTCCTTGAATATTGATTCCCATTCTTAATCATATGATTATATATTATGGATTTTATAAATTACTGTTTAACACTATGACCAGTGCAGCAGTGAATGTACTGAATATTGACGGATAGTGGGCAAGACAAAGGGACAGGCTACATAAACACCCCTGTCTTTGGTACTGTAAAGTAGTCATTCTTGTTAAGCATGGCATCCAACATTTTGGTTCATTAAAGTCCATGTTAAAATGGTGTAGTCGACTGCGGTTTATCTTATTGAGTTTTTTTAAGGACCATTTCAAGTATCAGCCGAACCTTCCGGTAGCCTGTGTTTCAGCAAAGGTTTTATTGGCAGAGACGGCAGCAAGAATGGCTGCAATCTGGTCATGCTACAGTCACGTTGACATTTTACATTCTTTACATGTGAGATGTATTGTAAACAAATGAGTAGAAAACGTGAAATAACAAAAATCCTCAGTGGGTGACACAGGGTTGTTGAAGACACCAGTGATAATAATCTGCTTTTCCTGTCCTTGGGATATGTAAATAGCTTATTATATTGTCATTTGGATGTACAAGCCAACATAACTATTGGGCCCTTTTGATTAAACAGTGAATAAGAGCATCCCTGCGTGAAAGCAGAGAAATGCACCATGCCACAAAGATTTGGCTCTCAACGAATGACTGCGCAATAAATGATACAATGAACCCATCTTAACGCAGACCTCATGCCAGTTAAACATTTGTTGGATAGAAATAGATCCACTACTAGCCAATTGAAGAAACCTGCAGGGTGCATTGGAGTCAGCAAGGGCCAGAATACCAGTAGAATGCTTTCAACACCTGCTTTCAATGTGCCGGCAAATTGAAGCTGTGATGAGCGCAAAAGGTTGTTCATTTTAATCTCTAATTTTCACTGAGAAAATGTGACACACAATATATACCGGTATGTGCCACTATTGAAAGTCTGCTAGAAATGGACTAGCACACAACTTTTAAATGAAATACATATTAGTGTGGTTGTAGTAGAACCACTATCTGAAAGTGGTAAGAATATCTGAGAGACATGGCCAAAATCCATTAAACATTATTCACCAACAGTGTTTGTTGATTTTCTAGTACTTCAGCCTATATCTTTGTATATCAAGTCCAAACTGGCAGAGCAGCAAATAGCATAATCCTCACATCAGTGCAGCTTATAATTGACTATGTTTTGTGTGCACAACAAAGAGTCAAATGAGAGCCACAGCAGCGCAAGATATGTGTATATGCTATGGGCACTGCTGAGGAAGAAATCCAGCAATCCTCAGACAGTAAACGTTCACAGAATTGAAACACATGAAACAATACAGGAAAAATATCTTGGTCAATTTGAGTTGCTACTCCCAGCATTATGTGGGACAGGACTCAGGTGATGTTGTTCTAACTGTCTTCAGAGAGAAGAGGAATATATGTATTTTTACAAATTGCTGGCACATGCTGTTTGACGCACAACAGCTGCTGCCAATCTTTCATAGCGACTTTTCATAGCGACAAGTCACAGGCGTCCACAGACCAGAGTGTGTGCATTTGAATGTGTTCCTGTGTCTACAGGTGCTCATTCATCTCTCTAGTTACCAGAAAAAAACGGTATGTTTAAATTGAGACATTGGTCAGGAGGGAAACAACTCTGTGTACCCCATAAAGAAAATAAATATATAATCTATACAGTATACTGAAAGAAATGTGTTTTTCTGGAGAAATGTATTGTAGATATACTGTATGGTACTACTTTACTGAAAGAGCCACACAAAATGTGTAGCTGTTTATTCTTCTTTTTTTTTTAAATAGTAGAGTTGTTGAGCACTTTGTTTGACTATTTAATTGGAATGTTAACATTGATATTAAATGTGCTGTAAGTAAGACATTCATATTCTCTAATAACCTTTGTACAAATGTTTTGGTAGTGGTGGTAGGCTGTGTGTGTGTGTGTAAGGTGAGCAGTTAAATGGTTTCCACAAGACAAAGATGAATTATAAAAAATAAGATAATATAGCTTAATTGAACCCCATGGGGCCAATTTGGTCATTACAGTTGGAAAAAAAGAAGAAGAAAAAAAAGCTAATTGAAGTATAAGAAGTACAAATAGACTAATTAAAATGGATAGTTTAATTTCTCTGTTTCCATCGGATTAGTTTTAAAATTATAGGGAATATAAATAAAGATGAAAATGATGATATTGAGATCAACACACACCATCCGTCTTATTACACATCTACTGTATGTCCAAAGACAAACTGACATTTGTTGACAGAGCAGGTGATGTGTTCAGAATAATTCATTGTAATCCTCATGGAACTATTCCTTGGGCATTTTCCTGCAGAAAAGCATTCATGCTGGTATACTTTCAGCACTGGATGGTGAGTTGACATGCTGTTGACTATGTGTTGTTCTGACATTAGTGTCACACGTCTTATTTCCATAAATAAGATGTTCTTGACCTCTGGCCTGACATTTGCTACGCAAGGTTGTGTTACCATAGAAAACTTTTACCTGGTGTTTCAGACTATTTCAGCAGTCTGTACTGTTTTGTATGCTGTGTGTTGATAAAGACTATACATGCATACAGTAATATTGCTACTGTCCAGTGAGGACTATGACTATGAGTGACAATATAAACATGATGAAATACATGTTTGTATATCACTCTAAAATAATGCCCATAACAGTTCCTTAATCCTAACACTTTCTTCTTTCTAGCACGTCAATGCACTCCAAAGACCTAATGTACTTCTTAGTTTAGAGTGTCAGGTAATCTCTTATAGACAAGTAAACTGTACATGGACATGTTGGGGATTAAACACATTCACGCTGGGTTAGAAAATGCATGCCATGCTACATCCTTCATTTCCTCCTTGATAAAGTAAATAAACCACAATAAACATGTACAGTAGCTCAACATCAGGTCTGGCTTTCTCTTCACCCGCATCAACTACAGTATAAACAGTACAATACTAGTAAATCTGGCATGATCAAATGCATCTAAACAAAGCCTACCCCGCATACAGAACACACATAGACAAGGAGAGGCACTGGCTTTGGCCCAGGACTGCCATCTCATTTATCTGCTCGTAGTGGACCGCCATTGTGCCAAACTATTTTTATCGAATCATCATGTCATTATACGTATACAGTGTATACCACATCAATATGTATACCATGTATACCACAGCCCACTTGCTATTATTAGTATTTAGTATTAGAATGTGCAACATGTATTATTGTATTATGTGGATTATAAATCTTGTGCGTATGGACTACTCTACTGTACGTGCCCCTGCAAATTGCCCCTTCAGGACAAAGTGTTTTGATTTCACTTGAGCACACAGCTCCACTGTTCACCAAATAGGATCACAATAATCTCCTATTGTGTTTTGTATGATTAACGAGAATTCGTCTTTTGACTCATGCCCAGTTTAATGTCATCCACATATTGTTTCTTTCCACCCACGACCCCCACAGTCCACCCTACTCCGCCCATCCCCTTTGACATTTATCGACTTTGATTAAAACACACTCCTCTTCTTACATAATGTTGCAACAGTCGATTCATTTGAAGGCAGGAAGGAAAATGTTCAAACACCGTCAAACATTCTGTATTTGTTTATCAGGTGACGAGAGAGAAAACTTCTGCTGGAGAAAATATTTCTTCCACAACCGATAAAGACTTTCAAGCTACTTTAGCATGTTTTTGCCCTCTGGGTGATGCTCTTTTTTCCCCAACTCACCTGTCTCAGTCAAAAGCAGTTTTGTGCGATGATATCACATCGACTATCAGTTCTATGAAATTATGTGTCACTCCAACCAGCACGATATGTTTCTGGTGACAGAAGTCTCTGGGGTAGCTGGTGACAGTGCAGTTAAAGCTACTCCTGGTGCACAAGGCCTCTCTGTTCTCAAAACAGACACTGTAGTGCTTCTGCTCTTGTATTCAGTCACATCAGCAGGATATTATGTTTGTAGTGGATACACTTAATTGTGTGCATGTGTGTGTGTGAGAGAGAGATGGGGTGCACAGCCTTCATTCGAAACTTGCTTATGCTGCACATAGTTTGATACTATTGAGTTTGACATTTTGTATTTATTTATTCCCATGCAGATTGAGGTTCAACAGTAGGTCAGCCATCACTCTAAGCCACTGGACAAGTATAAGCTACACTATGCCAGTGCTGGTAGAGTAGTAGTAGTAGGTCAAAGGTCAGTAACAGACTTGGGGCATGAGGTGCTGACCTGGAATTCGAATCCAAATTAAACCAAACTGTTAAGAAGAATATTAATCCCTACATAAAAAACACATTAATTGCACATCCATGTGGCTTTTATAATAGTTATTTTACACTCTATATATTCTTTTTCCATTTCAAAGAAGCTAAGCTAGCAAGCGATAATTATATGAAATGAGAATTCTAAGGTGACCGTTGTCTCTTCCTCTGGGTGTTTTTCATGTGAAGCAATGTGAGAGTCTTTATCTGTAAAGTACAGGCCTGTGTTTATGTGTGGAGTGAGGATATTTTATAATGGAAGGGATGGCTGGTGGATTTTGTAAATAGTCAGTAAGCATTAAACTGTGATTTTGATGTAATGCCATGTCTGAAGAGACAGAGAGTGAAGTATTTTATTTTTTTGGTCTTAAACTAAATTTCTAAACAAATTAAAATAAAAAAACTGGACAGAACTGCTTAGTATACTGTATAATATTTCTTACTGGAATAAACTACTGTATTGGTGTGTTCTTGTGAAAGACCACTCATTGTTATTCTACTGTACCTTTCTCATTTCATGTGAACAGGTGGCTGTATTACCAACCAGATGCTGAATGCAATCTCCTCCGTTGGCAATACTGTTCCCAAATCACTTCTGCACTTAAAGATGGTGCAGAATGGCCAGCTTCCGCCGTTCTCAACTTTTAATGGTACAGGGATATTTTCCCAGCATCACCAAGGTGTTACATGCAATACTTTTATTATAACAAAGGCATGCTGTAGGACTTTGTCTGAAGTAGCTCATCTACCACTAGTTCCTCTTATTCAGAATGTCTTGGCATAAATACTACTCTAATTCATGATACATGCTAACCTGACATACCAGATGAATTGTGGTTCACAAGTCCATCTGGGAATCTGTTTGTTTAGGGCGGTTTCTGTCATAAACATCTTGTAAGTTGATTGGATGAACCATTTGCTGTCACCGTAACTTCAACTACTCTGACCAACGAACCATATGACGTATGAAATTAAACTATTGCCAAAATCAGTTGGGACTAAAGCAAAAACATATTTTCCGTCTAAAAAGGCCTTCAATGCTGTTGTTCTTTCAATGAAGATATAGTATTCAGTTGAGATAAAACTGACGATATAGCATCATCTACGTTTAGCTTTTTAGGATCAGCCATTGTTATTGAAAATAAATTGAAGCTCGCAAGATCAGGATGGTCACACGAGGCTAGATACATACTGGAAGGCATGCTAATTTCATACCATTACCATATGGAGGATTTAGTTGGTACATGTTTTACTTGAATATGTAATTACTTGGTCGTAACACCAAAGCCATGATTATACTATAGCATGATGTATACTATAGTAGTCTACTGGCAAATTATCTATATTCATTGACAGTTTATACTGTAAAAATGTACAAATTTGTTAACCACGCTGTTGTCAATAAGAAAATAACTGTCAAAGATGTGATGAGCCAGTAATGGTTTGAGGTTGGCCGTTTACCCTCCACAGCTGATAGGATTTGAGAAGTAATTCAACATGTAGAATCATCATTGGCAGTGAACAGGCTGTAGGCTGCCAATCATTATGGCATTTCTAACAACAGTTGCAACATGTCTTGGCAACCAACTGTGTAAAAAGAATGTTAGTTTAGAGTAAAATGTTAGTTTTGTGTTTAAGCTATATTTATTTTGAGTACACAGCATTTCTGCTTTCCTGCTGTATTTAACCTCATTAGAACTTTAGGTGTTTACAGCTTGTCAAACTGCAGCAATGGCGTGACAACTTGTCCTAATACAAAACAGTGGTGAAAATGAGCCCAGTCTATTATACTGTATGTCACACTAGACTGAAGGCTTTATGTGCAGGCTCATATAAAACTAAATTACCCATTCTCACACACTAACTATCTCTTTTCAGGAAAACTTAAAGCACTTACAGGATAATCACGATACATGCATTCCATGTTTTCAAGGGATATAATTTTGCATAACACAGTAGCTACAATACATTCTGATTACCACCAATAAGAAAATATAATTTACAGGAAATTGTAAAAAAAAATTAAATGTGTGACTGACCTTATTACAAACTGATTTATTACTAATTAATTCTAATTAAGTCTAAGTGTGCCTTAGAGGGGCGCTACAGTAGGTCACCTTAGCAGGTAGCCCAACCCACCAAGGCAATGGTAAGAGGATAACCGCAATAAGAAAAGAAATCATAAAAAATAAATGCCTGACAGATCACTCGGTTATACACCAGAGACTTGCTATTCACAGAAAAAAAAAAAAAACTTTACCTTTTACTTTGCATTATAAGTTCAAATTACCTGCTTCCACTGCAGTCACAGTGATGTTATGCCATCCTGCTGTCTCTCGGTCCAAGATCTTGCTCAATGTGATGGCACCAGATACAGGATCAATATGGAAGATCATGTCCTGGTCTGTACTTCTATCTATAGAGAACCTGCAATGCAAACAGCAGACAGAGGGGGACATGAACAGAAACAGCGAAAGGTCGATCTGAGATTATATAAAAAGAGCAGAGAAGCAGTTCAGAAATTCTAGTCATGTAGTATCAACGAAAATGTCTTTGCATGGAACGGATGGAATTCTTTGAGGGTGCGGGAAGTGACACTAGGTCACACTAAGCTGAAGAAACTCATAGAGGATAAAGGATGGGAAAGGGAGGGTGGATTAGAAAATGGCTGAAAGTAATTTTGTGTTAAAAGGCCTTTATTGGAAACCTGTCACAGGGCCGGCGACCCTAATAACCCTATATCCCCAAACTGGGAAGCTGCCATAAGGTAGCTCCATGCTCACAGACAGTAAGAAAACAAACAGAAATATTTCACCATGCACTCGCAAAACTGCACAGACATCTTCACTTGTTTGGAGTACACTATTCTGCCAGCTGTGAGCAAAACACCTGTTCACGTAGTGTTTATGTTCCTCGCCTTTCTACCCACATCTAAGTAAGGCTTTAACCCTTAGCCTTGGCATTCCACTGAGCCAACCCTGGAATGTCATATGTCCGTGTTGTGGTTGGCGCCCTCTACTGGTGAGTGCACCGGGTCATTATGACGCATAGGACAGCGGGAGGGTAAAAATACAATATACATAAAGGCTCTACCTTCTCATATAGGTATAATAAAGAATGACAGTTACAGTAGAGATAATATAAGTTAAACCCTGTTTCTTTCATGAAAATATATGAATGCATACAGCACTATGATATACAGTACTACTGCTCTATAGGCCCACATTAAATAGTTATTCCTTAACATTTCTGTTAAAATGTTGTATATTCTTTGATGGAAGTATTAAAAAGGCACACAGTATTCGGACTGGGATTTGAAGACATACACACCTTTCCCCATAAATAAGGGGTGGGGGATGAGAGGTC
>JAODUG010004022.1:0-10856 GCA_027564795.1 Aphredoderus sayanus
CACACAAATCATACACAATCAGATGGCGCCGCCGTGTGGCTAAATACTATATTACGAGTACATTACAAGGGTTAAGAACCCTCTGCTATTGCAGTTGAACCAACTGTTCTGTTGCAAGAGCTCACGAAATGTGTCTATTGCATTACATGTGTGACAATATCGTGGTTAAACTACTGTAATAAATTCTAGCTTTCAGTTGCCTTAAATATTTTGAGTAGGTGGTGGTGTGACATTAATCTCCTGCTCGTCTATTATCTCCTATAGATGACTCAGTAGTGTTAAAAGTGATCACCATCTACAACAAAGACACAGACACTGTGGAGGAGGTTCTGCTGGAAGAGCTTCAAGTGTTCAAGGTACACTACAGTACATATTATGTGTTCGCAACAAAGTGAAATTAATGTAGTAAATCACATTGAAGTCCTGCAATTTATTGTATCATGCTCATATTCCTACAGAGTAAATTCAAATGTACTATATATTTACGTTATTGCATACCAAAATTCTTAAAGTAAGAGCATTTCAGATTACTGTTTACATACATTATTTGATTTTTACTTCTACATTTAATTAAACACAAATGCAAATTGAATAGATTCTGGTGGGGTTTCTGTGAAGACTACCATTTACCTAGACTGCTGACAATGTCAGTAAAGTACAAGCCTATTCTCTCTTCTAGGTGCCGGCACCAATAACAGAGATATTAATATCAGCGAAAAGGGTAAGAGGGTTGAATTATGCTTTACCTTGTAGTTTGCTTGTTCAGCCACAAGATGCTAACATTGCAACACGTTGTAACACATTGTATTTACACTCTGATGCATGGGATCTGCTGTCCTGTCTGGTGGAGCCATTTATGGGTTACTTGGACCTTGAAAGTGAGACTCATGGACAAGCAAGGCATATTAATCTTAAAAAGCGAAGCCTGGTCACTCGATAAGGAAGATAAAATGTAAATGCTTTTATCAAGTGTCTTACAATGAGTACATTTAAATTATTACATTGAAAACACATGTTGCTCAAGGATGCTTATACAGAAGGCTAATACAGGGTCTCAAACCTTCTAGTTGGGAGACAAACATCCAAACCATTAAAACATCCTGTCCCTATCCACTTTGCATTCAAGTCTTTTTTATCATGCTAATTATTACAGTGAAAGCCAGCAAGATTATAAATCATAATACATGGAGTACTTGCTGAGATAGGCAAAAGGGCACTAAAAATAGGTTAGGTAAGTGGGTCAGGTTTCATGGGTGTCTTATTGTTTTCTAAATGCCACATGTATTTACCTTTTTTGTGTTGAATTTATTTTGTGGTTGTGGTTTGTGGTTAAATGGATACATATAAAAGGTCAGCTGGGTGTTAATAGCAGTGGCCCCTGCTATCTGCTCCACAGCAACAGCTGTACGTGGGTTCGGAGGCGGGTGTGGCCCAGGTCAGAATGCACCAGTGTGACCTTTATGGCTCCGAGTGTGCCGACTGCTGTCTGGCCAGAGACCCCTACTGCGCCTGGGATGGCCTGAGCTGCTCACGCTACTATCCAGCTGGAGTGTACACCAAGAGGTATCACACGCACACACACACACACACACATTAGCACCCTATTAGCAGTGTGCGAGGGCTGTCAGATGGTCGTCCGGAGGTGTGACATATCAATTGTTGACACCTTACCAGAGCTTCTCCCTTCACTCATTGCATCATGCTCTAAGCTCTGCAATGTTCTTCCGCCTGCCCTGCCATTCATCATCAGCATAAGCAGGCACCGCCAGGCATGGTGTTATGTAATGCATTTGCTGGTAATGGCCTTTGCTTGATGTTCCCTCCCCCACTGTCTTTCTTTCTCTCCCTCCCTGTCTTGCTTTCACTCACCCCCCTCCCCCCCCCTGTATTTCTATCTCCCACTCTCTCTTCCCTTCACCCTCTCTCTGTCTATTTTTCTCTTCTGTTCCGCTTCACACCTTCCTCCCAGATGATTCTCACATTATCTTGTTTCCTTCCTTTGCCAGCAGACGATTCAGACGGCAGGATGTTCGCCATGGCAACGCCGTCCAGCTGTGCAACGGGCTGCAAATTGACGGTTGGTGCATGTGGCGAGCGTGTGTGTGTGTGTGTGTGTGTGTGTGGTGGGGGGGGAGAGGGGGATGGGTGGGGGCTGTGGGTGTGCAATGTGTGTACGTTAAGTGTTTTGTCCACTGCTACGTCAATGATTGTTAATCAAGTATCGTACACTGCCGATGGTGGCGGAGGATGGAGAGCCTCATTTACATGCCCACCTGAGCTCCCACCAGTTCAGGTTAATGAGATAGTGATTTTCCAGGCCCAGCGTTGTGTCAATACTGCAAGACGCGCTGGAGGGAGGATAATATAATATGGCCTTCCGCTGAACTGTGTTTCCCCGAGAGGTCACAGCCATGTCACCCATTCACCACTGCCTTTACCGTGTGTGTGTGTGTGTAGACGAGCAGTGGCACAGGGCGGAGGAGAGGCTGGTGTACGCCGTGGAGAGTAACAGCACCTTGCTGGAGTGTCGTCCCAGATCGCTGCAGGCCAGGGTCCTCTGGTTCCTGCAGCATGGGGAACACAAGCAGGAAGTGAGACGCCCTCTTTTTCAGACGCATTTGACATATGCATCATGTATAACTAAATAATGATATATAGAATATTTAAATTCCATCCAAATGTTTTTTTAATTATTATTCTTTAAAAAATATATTTTCACCTTAATTTGTATTCCTAACTCCCTATTCCATATCTTATTGCTATAGCAGTCTGTTTTGTTTTGCGTGTCAAATCACTTTTAATTAAAGTATGCTTTTTAAAGGTACATACAGTTTAACCAGTAAAATAAATACATAAATAAATAATTTATAGATAAATGTAGGTGCAACACTGTCTCAGGGTATTATACAGTATATATATATATACTGTATAACTACTCCTTTTTTCCAGTCGTCATTACTGGTGTTACATTGTCACGCTCCCCTGTGTGTTCCCTCCCCAGGTTGCCGCTGACGACCGTGTGCTGGTGACCCCCCAGGGCCTGCTGCTGCTGCGCGTGCGGCGCTCTGACGCGGGCGTGTACGTGTGCCAGACGGTGGAGCACGGCTACGTGCACACTCTGCTGCGCGTGGCCGTGCACGTCTTCCGGGGCGAGGCGCTGGGCTCCCTGCTGCACGCAGAGGAGAGGGCGGCGGGCGGCGCGGAGGGGGAGAGAGACGCCGGCCCCTGCCCCTCCTCCCGGTCCCCGGGCCCTCACTCCAGGCTGTGGTACAAGGAGTTCCTTCAGCTGATTGGCTACGGCGACGCTCAGAAGGTGGAGGAGTACTGCGAGCGGGTGTGGTGCGCTGACAAGAAGCGGAAGAAGAACAAGAGGAGATACTCCGCTCCCCTGGGCGGGGAGAGGAGGGGGAGGGCAGGAGAGAACACACACCGCGCCCCCCGACACACCGCGTAGACGGGAGACGCACACACACGCACACACGCACACACACATGCGCGCCCATGTCACGCACACACGGAGACTAAAAGGTCAGACTCACTCTGCTAGATGGTTGTTTGTTTGTTAGTATATTCTCCACATGCGTACGCGTCATCAGCTGGTACAGGTCGTGTTGCTGTACCTGGGAGGCCCAGTGCTGGGAGGCCCAGTGCTGGGAGGCCCAGTGCTGGTCGGCCACTGGAGCATTTGAACTACAGTAGGACTGAGTGATGGTTTGTATACCAGATCCATCAGTGGCTCTAGAGAGACTAGAACGAACGCAACCACCAATACACAGTACATACTGTTCCCTGCTGCTCTCATTGATACATGGTTCGCAATGATAAAACCATGACATGTTGTATGTATTGTGATACAAATGTGTGTTTTTTTGTATTGTATTGTATTAACTTAACTTATAATTAATGCTTTATATATAGACTTTTCTGTTGGGTAACAGTAAACTTAAAGCATAGCGTTATATTGTATTGCATTCTTACGGTGAAATTAGCTTTAAGCTTCATGATACTACAAACTTCATATGAGTTAGTCATTGATTGCTGCAACAACATACAGTATGACTTTGCAATACCACTGGTATTGAAATTCACATATACATTATTAACATTAATTAAAGACCATCAATCAAAGTGATTAATATTCTAGCACTTAGCAAACATGCTACAATAGATAAAAAGTGTTAATGTTATTGTGTGACTAGTGTGATGTATGATCACATTTAGATTTGTGATTGCATATACCAACAGTATTGTGTGTCTAATATATATAGTATTTATCTTAAATTCATGGTGGACTGTGTGTGAATATCCGATCGGTTTAATTGTGTATTGAACATGTCATATGTCTATTTTAACTGCTTTATAGCTTCTCTGCATTTCTCTTTCAGTTCTCTCTGTAATGAGGCTGGGATGGGCTTGATAATTACCACTGCAGCTCTGCCACATTCTGCTGTGAAAAAAGACCAAATGTTAAAGTGACCATTCAAGCATGACATTAGACACACTGAGAATTCAGGCTCATGCATATTCTGTGAATCCTCTGATGACAGACAATCTGAAGCAAAAGAGAAGCCAATTGTCAGAGATATTTCTTGTAAAATATATTTTAGTCCAGGATGGATGTTGACATGTTTATGTCCTTTCTGTGCCTTATTAATCTAACCATGTTAACTAAATACATTATTTGACTAACAGACTGGTCTCTATTTAAACCTGATTTGTGTGTTATATATTATTTAACAACTATCTTCACCTACTTCATATTGTTTTAAACTGAAAGTATTATGTTTTTGTAGTGATCATAAAATAGCTATTAAACGATGAACTGTCACTTTTTGTCATTTTGACCTTTTGTCATATTGATATTTAATTTAGTTATTTTGCAGTGCCTATGCATTTTACAGTGTGTAGTCCAGATGAATCATAAAAGTAAGGAAAAACTAAGTAAAAAAACATTGTGTTTTATCCAGGAGGTAGTATATATCTAATATATATATATATATATATATATATATCTAATATATATATCTAATTGAAGGCCACTTCACCTTATCATCACCTGATAAGGGTTCACCTTGGAGATCTTTTATGTAATACAATGTGATAAACAGACTTCTCTGTTCTTGAAACTGGGAAATTCAGCAGTAAGTTTAATGAAGAATCCGTGTGGTTCATTTGCCATAAACTGAGTATGATGTGCACTCTGGGAAAGCAGACCATTTCCTCATTCTAATTCCATGCAGTGCTACAGTACCTGAGTTTGGTGCTGAAGGCTGATATATTCCACATGGCTGCCATAGCAACAGGCTTTGAACCTGTTCAGCTCCCAACCTCATCTCAAGTCTCTCTCTCTCTCTCTCTCTCTCTCTCTTTCTCTCTCTCAGTCTGGCCCATGGGACCCTCCAGTCAATTGTCTCTTTAGTTTGCTAGCTTTAGCTAATTTTTTAAACATTAGTGTGATGCTCCTAACATACTATAAAACTAATGATATGCTCCTATTACATTATAATAACACTACTAATGGGCTCTTATTACAATACTGACATGCTCCTATTACAATATAATAACACTACTGCTCTTATTACACTATAAGAACACTACTGATGTGCTCCTATTATACTACAAAAACACACACACATGCGCGTGCGCACACACACACACACACACACAGACGCACAAACAAAAAATAAAAAAACTTTTGTCCAGATGGTCCCTCAGCATCTGCAGAATGTGGCATGTGGACAACTCAACACTGAGAAGCACAAGCAAACATTCTAACACACTAGGTGGCAGCAATCAGAAAATCAGATATCATCAAATAGCCTGGTGACTGGTTGGGCAATTAGTGTCTAGATGTGTTCTTCTGGCTGCTTCAGCCATGAGAGGAGATTGGTGCATGTCGTGTCGGTGTATGAACTCAGTATGAGCGTGGGTTTGTCATCACATGTGAGGCCAGGGGAGCTTGGTGGTTAATCTGTGTGTAATCCCAAGGAAACAGTTGTTTGCTCTAATCCATGTATCCCTTTATCTCTCCCTCTTTCGTATTACATCATGCTGACCTTTCCACTGACAGCAACACAGCCAGCACATTAACAATACCTTGCACACTAACAATAACACGGGTCAATGGTGTCCAATTAAATTAATTACATATATTTAGTTTATTGACTACTGCAATGATGAAAAAATCAAGTTATGAATATTTTACGTCTACATTATGTTGAAATTACATGTGGCTGCTATGTTGGTATTGAAATTAATTTTAATTCCGTTATATTTATTGCCAGTAAAGTAAACTAAAACAATGTCTGTTAAAGAAGTCCCATAAAGTACCAGTGAGTTACTGTATATGGTACTATATGATTATGTCCCGGATTACACAGTATTAGTATTTTAGAGCTACTGTATAACTATTATAATTGAGAATGCAGACAGTAAAATAATGTGTACCTGATGATACTAAAGTTATAAAGCAAAACACATTCTGTCCCCAATTACATCTGTTGTAGGGATATGTATAGTATTGTTATTTTATATTGATACATATGAATTTATCCAACCTGCACATGGTAAGACATACACTATATGTACTGTATGTGATTTCCCAACAAAGCTCCATGTTCTAAATACATCACATACTGTATAATAATAGTATTGTACCATTTCATTTTAACTCCTAGTTTTTTTTGAGGTGTAGTGATGCAGATAAAATAAAATAAAAATACATAATAATAATAATATTAATAATAATAATAATAATAATAATAATAATAATATTAATAATAATAATGCATGTTATTTGTAATGCATAATTAGAATAAATCCCAACGTGCTAATGACAAATTTAAATAAATAAAGGAAGTCAAAGAGACAATAAAAAGGTATTAACCAAAAGCTTTCTTTAAAAGGTGGGATTTGAGGCCACGTTTAAAAACATCCAGAGTCTGTGGTGGCCTAAGGTGGTCAGGCAGAGCATTCCACAGTCTAGGAGCAGCTGAGCAGAAAGCTCAATCACCCATAGTGCAAAGCTTGGTCCTTGGAGCTGTTAGGGTGTATGTGGAGGCAGAGCGGAGGCAGCATGTGGAGGTTTGTGGGGTAAGGAGTTCCTTGAGGTAGGGAGGGGCGTCACCATGGATGCACTGCTAGGTGAGGAGGGAGACCTTGTACTCAATTCTGAGTGAGACAGGGAGCCAGTGCAGTGATTTGAGGATGGGGGTAATGTGGTCGTGTTTGTGCACCTTCATCAGAATAGAATGTGAGTAAATAACATGTTAATAGTAAAGAGTTCATATTAAATGTTCTTAAATGTTAATTTAATAATTACATGACTAAAGGTTTGCTGTATAACCCTTGTGATGTCCTTCGGGTCAAAATGACCCAAATCACCAGCTCTTTGTGGCAGATAGAAGGCGCTAAACATAATTCTACAGCTTAGACAGACATATGATGTGCACTGCTGGCACAACAAGGTGTGTTTGAAATCCGAGGACAACAGGAGGGTTAAAAGGCATGAAAAAACAACACAAATACATAAAGAAATCATTAATAAATAAATAAATACTCACAGCAATGACAATTAAAAAAGACAAAATCACACACAAACAGATGGTGCCGCTGGGTGGCCAAATAAGATATTTTTAAGGTTATCACGAGGGATAAGGACAAGAGACAAGAGACAAGAGAAGTAAAAGACCCTAGTCATTTTGCTATTGAACTTGCTTGCTTGCCATTTCCACAGAGGAGAATGTGAGTGGTACTGATATTATTCAACAACAGACTGCCTTCTTAGAGGACACTGTCATTGTAGAGATACCAGACACATCACAAGCCAACATCTTATCCATCTCTGAATAGACTAATGGCTCTGATATGCTACAGGTAGCTACAATGACAGAGTGAAGCCTGGAACTGCACCGTACCAAAGAGATGGTGGAACAGCTTAAAAGACAAAATGTGACTGTATAACAGCGAAAGTATTTGCATTTGCATAGCATTTGAATGGGTTTGAATAGCTTGGGCATCAGACTAATCTCTAAAATACACTGCTCAGAAGTCTAATGTACAAGTATTATGTACAGTACACATTATGTTCAGCTGATCGGCACAATGAGACAGCAGTGTGTACTGTATGTGTTGAGCAGCAGGCAGCTGGGACCCTGTGGCAGCTGGTGAATATTTGATAAGAGAATGGATCCTGTCCATGGTTAGGCTGGGTACGTGCACGCACATGCAAACACACACACACACACACACACACACACACACACACACACACATAGGTGGTACAACCACTATGCTTTTCCACAGGCTAGATAACACTAGGCAGGTGCTAGTGAAGGTGATATTAGAGTATAACTCCTAGATGAAAGCCACACCAGAAAGTGATGCCTATGTGTCTATTCCCCAGGGTCTCCATATCACAGAATAATTGGGACACATGCTCAGCACACATGCAAGGCCCTCTTCTCATCTTCATTGGCATCTCTGGAGAGATTGTGTCAAGGGCAAACATGTCCATAAACTATCCATACAAGCTCATGTTCCACAGTACATCAATAAAGGCATTTAGTTATCACTATAATTATACAATGAGTTAGTGGGTGTGTACTGCCAATAGGGGGCAGAGTGGAGTTACTTTATTGCACAAAAAAAGACTGTGTGCATGTCTGTGCATGTACCTGTGGGAACAAGGTGTTTTGCCAAATAAGTTTAGGAGTTTTTGAGGGACCACATGGCATTTGTCCACTGTGCTATTATGCATGTGCACATTATACATGGAAATAAGGACTGTCTTGCAGGCTAGAAATTTAAATTACACTCTGAAATTGAACAACGATCGTATATGAAGCAATAATATTGTAGGGTAAATTAAAACTTTAGTCACATAAAACAAACAAACAAGAAGATCTCCTTTGATTACATCCTCAAATATGAGTACAGTACAGTCAACAGCAGCATATTGTTGACAGTAGCTAACCCTTGACACTGTACACTGAGTTGGAGTCCTCGGGCAGCCTGAACCTCAGCTTATTTTACACCTCTTCAATTATATACAGCGTGCTGTCTAGACCTCAGCACTGCACCTCTCCTCTTTGAAATACTTCCAATGGAAATCCCCTCCAGATCACCTGCAACCTGACGGAATGCATACCGAATAGCACTTTCCCCTATAGGGTGGAACGCATGTCCTAATGGCACTTGCACTGGTGCATGTTTTCACGTTTCTCTTTGCATGCCTGAGAAAATCCCTGCGCTACTGATATGTTATAACACATACACAATTCCCACTGAAACAGATTTCTCCTTTTCCAAAAGGAGAGATTGGCGTCTGTTCCACAAACACGGTGAGATTAGCACGGAAGAAGCTGCAGATGTACTTCCTCTTCCTTCCATTCCAATTTAAAGCATCATTAGGCGTCTCACACTCTTAGCTCCGCCCCTCCATGTGCCCACATCTTATTTCTCTCATTGTGACTGTGTATTCCCTTTAATTTGAGCCAAATGGTCCAATTTGTCACAGTTTTTTTCTCTTCTCTCTCTTTATTCCTTCTCATACGTCTTCCTTTGCATTGCTTCTAGTGTCTAACTGCCTCGGGTAGAGATCAGCACTGATTTCCTCCCAGCCCCTGGTTTGCTGTGGGGGATAGGCATGAATCACCTATAGATATGTTAAATGAAGAGGATAAGGAGGGGATGGTGAGGGGTTAAATGGAGATAAGAAAATGTGGGAGAGATAAGGAGAGTGTGTTGAAATTGAAGGCTGAGCTCGTGCTGAGGTCTTGGCAGACGATAGCCTTTTAAGTGTATTTTTAGTACGGAAGATAGCAGTGGTCACTCAACAGACAAACAGACAATTCATGATTACCCCTAGCAGTTATGCTGTGTGATGTAAAGGAGAGAGAGGGGCATCGCATTAGCCACTGTTACCATGGCGACAGACTAGCTAGACATAATAGTGTAGATGTCATATTGTGCAGGGTATTACATAATGACTTTAACAGAAAATAATTTGCATTTTAGTGTTTCTGTTGCAAAGTGCAAGAATGATTTCCTCTATGAACAGAAATAATCCTACGTTGACCAAAAAAATATTAATAATATAATGCTTTTCTCATTAATTTACGCAATTGAGACTTGTGTACAGTATTAAGTAAAGTTAGACTTAATTTGAGCGTCAGTCTCAAACATGTGGATGTTTTTCCAGGATAAGTACTATATATATATATATATATATATATATATATATATATAATTATTTTGTCAGTTATTTTGTAATTGAGCCTCAGTTGGTTCTCTGGCTTTGTTTTGCAGTTCATCTGGTGAGTGTAGCACCGTGGGTCCATATTTTCCCCTCCTCAGGACAGATACTGTATGTAAATTTAATGAAACTGGCAAAGTGTGCGTGATCGGGTTACTGTATAGATTACAGGTGACCCTGTCAAACACACAGAGACCTAGAGACCCAGAGAGGACAGAAGAGCGCATCCATGCAGGTCTCTGCTCCACAACGCTCCACTTCTGAGGCAGGGAAAAAAATGCCAGGAAAAAACTGCTTTGCCTTCCTAAAGGGTCAGCGTCAGAGGTGCGTTGCTTACACGTTTTGTTTTCTATACGAAGAACTCTACAGGAGGACTTGTGTAATTGATTATTGTGTGAGTTGGGTTGCTGTGTCATCAAAATGACAGCTGAGGGAGTTATAACTCCTTTATCCTCCCACATTCCGGCTTAATTAAAATGAGTGCGATAAGAAATATTATGAGCTCTGTTTGCTCAAGTGTGTGTAAGAGAGAGAAGGAGAGAGAGAGAGAGAGAGAGAGAGAGAGAGAGAGAGAGAGAGAGAGAGAGAGAGAGAGAGAGAG
>JAODUG010004023.1:0-10855 GCA_027564795.1 Aphredoderus sayanus
TAACTATATAGCCAACTGCAGGCTGTACTTGCCATCGTAAGTGACATAGGGAATCTGAAAGCCCCGGGCACTGTTAGCCTCATTGGACTTAAAGTTAATCCAAAGCCGTCTGGAGCGAGCTGTGAAGGCGATAGGTCTCTCGTATGTCTGACATGTCTCATAGGTGGTGATGGATGTGGCTGACCCTAGAGAAGACAAAGGGTAGCACTGAGTACATATTTACTACTATGTTTATGAGTAGTTTCTGATATATAGAATAACTATATCCTGTGTTGTCCTGAACTCACAGTTCTTTCTCATGACCAGTACATCTCCACACTCGTCTTCGGACGGCAGAAAGATTTCAGGCACCACAATGAGGATCTTGCGCTTGCTAGGAGGGTTGATGTTCCAGATACACTCCACGTTCGCAGGGTAATTACCAGGGTAGTTGGGCGACTCGATGTAACCTGTGAACTCGCCCATCTCTCCACCACATTCTCTGTCTAGACATGTTCCGGAACACACATACACACACACACACACACACTTAAATACAATAAAAAATCCAGTTAATGACACCCGCTCCCCCCCGCCCCACCGCTCCCAATCCTAAAAAGCACATAATTCATCCTTTACTTGCACGTACTCTTGCACTGGGAGACACTGGTGGCGCCGTCAAAGTCTGTGGTGGTGTTTCCCGGACAGGAAATGCAGTAGTTCTGTCTGAACTCCGTCTGGTATGTACCAAGGGGGCATCGGATGCACCTGTGTACAGTGGTGTTGTAATAATGGCCAGGAGAGCACTGAACTGTTGGTGGGAATGAAGAAGTTGACAAGAGACACACGCTACTGTAGTTACAAAAGACCCAACAGGACGAGCTACATTGCATTTATTTACTTGTACTGATTGTATGTGAAGATAACACACGCACCCTTGACCTCGCAGTCGTGAAAGGAGCTAGCACCTTCCCGTTTGGTGCTCAGCCCACCCCCACAGGGAAAGCACAGGGTCCGCCCCAGGTCAGGCTGGTAGGTTCCTTGAGGGCACAGCTGGCAAGGTTTGAACCCATCGCTGGAGAAATACCCTGTTGGACACTGGCCTGGGATGTGCATGTGAAGAACATCGATATTAATTGATATCTAGTAATGCGCGTGACAGCAGGTCACTTTAAAGCAGGGGTCTCAGACTCGCCGGCCAGGGGCCAATTGCGGCCAGCGGAACGATATTTTGTGGGCCCCTACTTGAAATCAAAGCTGAGTGTTAGTGCGGCCCATGTGTTTTTCTCACATGCACCTGCGTGAGCCGTTGCCCTGGGCGTTTTATATTTGTATATAACACTTGTGGGCTACCATAGCTCAGGCTCGTGACAACAACACGAATTATCACTATTGGTCACTTGAAATGTGATTTGGGAGTGTCACCCAGTGAAGGGTAAATATATCCTGGAATACTTGATGCGGCCCTGCCTCACCCAGACTCCACCTCCAGTGGCCCCCAGGTAAGTTGAGTTTGAGACCCCTGCTTTAAAGTGTCCCCATGGTTTCCAAGGGGACGTGAAAGGGAAGCTACCTGCACAGGAGGAGATGTTCCGGGCCCCTGCAGGCCCGTGGCCGTCACTGCCAGGACAGAGGTCGCAGGCCAGCTGCCCCTCTTTCTCCTGGAACGTGCCAGGTGGGCACTGGACACAGCGCTCCTGCTCGCCATGGTAATAAGAGCCAGGCAAGCATCTGACTGAGAGAATATACAAAGAGACATTTGTCAGAGAACACAGTACCATGTAACTGGAACACATTTCATGTAGTGAAGTTCAAGGATCATTTAAAGGATTTAATGGGATTTAACCCTCCCGCTGTCCTTGAGTTTCAAATGCACAGGGTGCCAGCAGAGGGCGCCAACCCGCCCGTCATATGTCCGTGTTGTGGTTGCCGCCCTCTGCTGGCATTAAGAAGATTACTTTATCGAAATGAACTACTTTTAGCTAAATTCACAATTTTATTTGAATTCCAATTTTACAAATGACATGCAGAGTACAGTGTCTTTGGGATGAATAAGATCAACACCTGCCCCTTGTGGTCAAGATTAATATTACACACCACTTTAATGCTGTCGACCAATACTGGCCTTACCACATCGGCCACTGTCTTTCTCCCGGCCTGGGCCGCAGTTTTCCTGGCCTGAGGTGGCCTGGGGGAGTTTCTGGGCTACCTCGTACTCCAACCCAGCCACTCGAATCAAGAAGCGCTCCTGGTTGATGGACTTCTTGAGAGCCTTGATGTAAGTCTTCACCTGCTTCTCCATGCGCTGGCGCAGGCAGCTGAGATTG
Source organism: Aphredoderus sayanus (assembly GCA_027564795.1). Taxonomy (NCBI): domain Eukaryota; kingdom Metazoa; phylum Chordata; class Actinopteri; order Percopsiformes; family Aphredoderidae; genus Aphredoderus; species Aphredoderus sayanus. The sequence continues at coordinate 2,307 of JAODUG010004023.1, forward strand.
CAGCTCCCTGGCCATCGTAGTGCAGAATAGTTATGTACAGCACATGTAAACAGTAGGAAACATATCTTTTTAGAAGAACGCTGTTGCTGCATGTAACTTCATTTTATACGACGCATTAGCTAGGAAAGCCGAGACAATTACAAAGCCAACTCAATTTGCAGTTCTCAACTTCCTATGAAAGCATTTGAGACAAAATGGGATTTCTAGACAGACCTGTAGTGTCGCCAGGCTTGACTTCAGCCTCCAGCTCCAAGGTAATGCGTGTTACCTCTTTGTTAGAGGGGTTACGCGCACGCCGCCCTTTGGCTTTTTTGGAGGAGTCACATTTGAGGTTTACAAATGTCACCAGGCAATTACTGCAGGGCTGCCCACCTCCTACAAACCAATGCATACCATTACAGCATACATAGAGAAAACATATGCCCAGCAATTGGCCATTTAACAAATGTCCCAGGGAGAATGGGTTGGTTACCTGGCCCCAGTGTCCGACCCCTGTCCTCTGTCCTGCCAGTGAGTTTAGGGTGCAGGTGACACTTGGCATCTTTGATCTTAAATGAGGCCGTCTGCTTCACTGGAGGGGCCAAAGTCTCTACAAGCAAGCACAGCTCAGTGAGTAGGACACCACACCATTAGCACAGTAAAACTAATTCATTAGTGTTTCTCATACCTTTGGACCTGTGACCCCCTAATATGGTCTGCAAACCCCCTTATACATGCACACATCATTAAGATGCATATTTAATAAATGCAATCAAACAAGACTTGAAATCATATTGATTATATATACTGTATTTAAATATTCAAATGTTGATAACATTTCACAACCATAGTAACAGAATCCTAATGACCCCACAGGATCCACATACAACCACTGCATTATAACAATTTTCTACATTTCAACGCTGCTGACAATACATGTGCGTATAAATGGAGGGGCAGCAAACCTATGCAACTCTGACTGCTGCTTGAATTGAGGCGAGCTGGAGACTTCCCTCTAAGTATAGGAATCCCACAACTGACCGAGTAGCTGCTATCAGACTCTGAAAAACAACACACAAGCTCTTACTCTTCTTAAGCATGTATCTAACAATGCTTCATTGTTAACAATGCTTTTGTTAATCATTGCATACCTGCCAGATAGTGAGCTTTAGAGGCACATGTAAGGGAGCAGCTTTCTTTCTTTCCAGTCTTGCTACAGGTCAGAGTGGCCTTTGGAGCTACCAGCCCAGGGGAACATTTCACAAGCTCTGAGGCAGAATAAAACACAATATTACCCCTGCACTGGTAAAACATTCCAATATGCACAGGCTACAATATATACATTAAGCAAACAAAACAATCTGCAACTATCTGTCACCATGACACAAAATTGATGTTAGATACAAATATGTATCTAACATATGTGTCTGTGTTGTCACCACTAGGTGGCAGTAATGCTACATACCAATACAGTCCTTTTTGTTCCAGTGCAGCTTGTAACCTGGTGGACAGGTACACTCGTAACTCCCGAGAGTGTTAACGCAGCCATATTTACAGCCCCCTCGGTTTATACTGCACTCATCTATATCTGGGGACAGACATGTACATGTATTATTCATACAGTATATACTGTGGTGGGTATGTAAAAATACATTATACAAAAACAATTAGGTCATTTAGCAAATGCCTGTATCCTAAGGGACGTAACAGTGAGTCCAATTACAAGTACTACAAGGAGCAGATATGGGTTAGGCATCTTGCTCAATGATGCTTACAGGTAGGAAGACTCCAGGGCTCTCAGGACCTAACTGGGAGTCAAACACCCAGACCATAGACCATTAGACTAGCCACCAAACAACAATCACTTTAGATAAATGGGGGCGGAGTTCACCACACAAATTCATTTGAAAAAGCTGAAAAATAATAAAGCTTATTATACACAGCAATTGTACCTGCCGCAGAGAGCTTGAATCGGTTTCAAATGACAACGATTGGACTGTAACAAAATGATACAGCTAACAGCTGTAAAATAAGACTTGCTGTAAAGTCAGTTCATCCCATTGTGCATCCCATCCACTGTCCTCCCCTGGAGACGACTGATTGTGTGCGTGTAAACCAGAAGTGATCATTCATTTTGATGTCACCGCGTTGGATTTTACGGCCCGAACGCCCGCACTCGTCGATGAGGACGACTTGGAGAGATTTGTGGCGTGGACTAAATTGTACTCGCTAAAAAAAAAAAAAAAAAAAAGTAGAAAAAAAAGAAGTAGAGCTAAAAACCCACTTTTCAAATCCTCCAGGCACCAGATGCAGGCTGCCTGCGTTTGGATGCCCGACAGGAAATGACTTAACTGGGGGAGAGCTGAGGATGGCCAGACTTGCGATAAGTGGCCGGGACACTGTGCGAGACGAAGATAATGGCAGTGATTGATGATGTGGCCTGTTGATACGAAAATCTCACCCCTGTCCCATTCAATTATTCACCATGGATAAACACTGTCTGTGCTCTCAAGACGACAGTGATGGCTCCATCAACTACGTTTTTGTTCCAATGTGTTGCCAGATTTTGACTCTGAACTGCTGTGAGAAATGGGCTGCCAACACGCATCTGACTCTGACCTCTGTATCAAGGTAGCCAGTGTAAAATGAGACCACAGGAGAATATACTGTACATCCCATGCCAAAGAACGTGCCTTCTAACAATCATTGTCCAAGTTTCTTTGTTTCTCAAGGTACCTGGCATGTGACCAAACATCAAAACTGCTGTCAACCTTTTGTATAAATCTGTCTTCACAGGTTCAAAGGGAATACCCTGCAAAAGGCAAACAGTTAGGAATGGACGGAACAAAAGGAATAGGATTGATAGCTACAATGAACTCAATTGTCAACAACTGCCTGCATATGTTGTGATGTGCAGTAAGAGTCAGCTCTCATATCTAGATGGGTGTCTCTCGCCTGCTCTGTTAGATCAGTTCTTAGAAGATTAAGAACTTTGCTGGTATTTAGGCTTTTGAATGATATGATACCGAATGTCAAATGTATAGGTAAGTCATACAATAAGGTATCTAATTTAAAACAATCACTGAATATTAGTGAATTTTATTTTTAGAACATCTGCCCCTCATAGATGTAAACAGTAGATAATACAATAAATCAAAATTCCAGCTATGTTATTTGTGTTATTTTCTTTAATTTACTTATATACCTGAACTCTTGTCTCATATTGATATTTTTATCTCAACCTAAAATGTATTCAATGCATTGCATAAACAATGGAAATGGACATACTGTTCCAAAAGTTTTGGAGAGGAATATATATGTAGAGTATGTATGTATGTACAGAATATTATATATACAGTATGTACAGTATATACAGTGTATTTACAGTATGTTAGATAGAGTTGATTGTGTATACAGTATATGAATACAATCTGTTCTCACATACATAATGTATATCTATGCCAGCTGTAATTGGGTGTCAAATGATACATAGTTGAGTTTCACCGTTGTCTTGCAGTATTAACAAAAAACAACCACACTGTTTTTATGGCTGTCTGGAAGAACAGCTAAATACAGTTGTTCTGAGGTCTGACTTGAGAGCCCTGATGACAGTTTGCACATTGCTTCCCAGAATGTCACCAATCTTCACTCAGCTGTTCATGGCAGGCCTATTATTGAATCTTTTCTCTAATTTTGCAGGTTCCTTTGATCCCAACAGCAAATAACACTATCTTGGTTAGGCCTACGTATCACACCACTAGCTCGACCAGCAGCATGGTTTGATAGCACAGATAATCACACAAACTCTCATTCCATTGTCCTCATGCCCCCATTCCCAATCCCTGTTCCTAGTGTTAATGCACACCACATGATAAATGCTCCTAATATTGCAAATGCAGCATTATGCATTTCTAAAATGATAGATAGCACATTCTGGGTTTCTGCCTGACAGAATCAAAATCACTTTCATTCTATACATGATAAATAGGGTTGCATATAAGGAATTAGACTCAATGAAATTTCAAGAAATAATATAGGAATCTGCGCCATAGGCTGAAGACAAAGCTTGGTGGGTGCGGGAGGGAAGAGTCATAAATTACTCCAAAATCCATAATATATCCAACACACACTGCATGCTAAAAGTTTCTGCACTGTTCTCAGTACTGTATGTGAAGGAAATAAAGGAAGAAAACTAGTGAAGACAACCTTGGCTCTCTTCCCTGCGTGACTTGCTACCTGTTGTGAGTGTGAGCGGAACGTTCCCGAGTTTTGACCCAATGGGATTTGACGTGGCAGTGAACGTGAGCACAGTGGCAGCCAGGGGTGCAAGCTACTGAGTGCCCCCATGCCTGCCGTGAGGCTCTTGGGCACAGCAGCAGATGTTAACAGGGGATGTGCTCGTGCGCGAGCGCACACACACACACACACACACGCACGCCATGCACGCACACACAACCACACACACACACACACACTCAAAACGCAGTCAAAAAGACACCTTGATACTACCCTGCCATGTAGATCTGGCACAAACACGAGTGCACATCTGCCAGAGGTTACCATGAATACACAGATGCCAAGGATGACTGTTGCCATTGCCAAACATTGAGTTGAGATGCCGTTCAAGCGATTTATGTAAGCCGTGTTGTGCCATCATCCTTACAAAGTGTCATAGTTTAGGGAGCCATTTTAAAAATAACAAAGTTTAGTTTTAGTTCTTCCTGAACAAGTAGGGGGAGGTTAGCAGGGAGGTGTGGGATCTAGAGAAAGTGTGATGGAATGGAGATTAATGGTGGAGAAAGAAACTGGGCCTAGGGGCGAATAGGAGTGTCAGCTTACCTCCACAATGTGCCAGGCCGTAGAGAACATAGCCTTTGTGACAGAGGCACTGGAAACTACCAGCAGAGTTGATACAGGAGTGGTCGCAGGCTCGGTCGAATGAACATTCGTCAATGTCTGCAAAGGAGAGCACAACAACCAGTTAGAAAATTCTGGAATTGTTCAATACATGGAAAAAAAGTATTTCCCGCTTAGCAACCTGAATTGCCTTTCGTTTATGGCGTACTTTTTCCAATTTCATCTCGCTATGGATTGTGCTCGCCATGAATTGTAGTAGGTCAGAAAACAATTGTCATAACAGAAGATTTCTTTTTAAAGAGGTTTTTGTTTGTATGGGTGCTTGGCATGGCAGTTGACCTCCTTCAGGCAGACACTTTTCCATCACAATGCCATTAAGAAGTGTTTATGAAATAAGAGCTGGAGTCTGGAGAATCAGCTGGAGTCAACAGAACACTCTCTTTTCACCTGATAATAACAACTGGAATGCTGTTGTGTCAGTCTTAATAGGACCACAACTAGACTGTCCTGTTCCGTATCGCATCATTTGTCTAAAAGTCATTTTTGCATTTCAACATACGTACGTTGTGATAATGTGAGTCCAGTGTCCCATCTAATCCAACTGGCTTTAGTGGCCGTAGACCGCAATACACTTCCAGCTTCCAATACACAACTGACAACCTCCCTTTTGGTTCTCTGAAAGTTGTTCAATATACAATATATTACATTGCAAAGGCTTTGTTTTCATTTGGAAAATGAATGAACCCAGCATCACCAAGGCTTGATAAATAATGTTAGATGTATAATATTTTGTTCTATCAGTAATACATAGAGTAAGAAATTAGCTATTTAATGCATAGTGAGAGGATGGAACTGTGCTTCTATTTTACTGGGGTTTTAAATTAAAAAGTAGAATAAATGTTGGAAGTTCCCATGTACACTGTAATCTGTAGATTGGGAACCCCATCCTACCAAGGCCACAAGGTACTGTAAACCAACATGGACCAAATGGTTAATGTTCTTGATAATATTTCAAGAAATAACCGACAGGCGAAATTGTTATTTTGGTACTATTTTTTAATAATGATTAAATTAGGCATAATAACTTCAAACAGTTAATCTTTCCATTCCAGTGAGTTTACAACTTGGCAGGCCTGCGAGAGCACCTCCAACCAAAGAGGTGCGTTTGGACTGAGATTAAAAGCTTATCGAGTGATCAGCTAACAAAAGAGTAGACAGAATGTCTTCAGTGCTTAGGGCTGCTGTCTATAAGAAATGCCCTAAAAAAAGTTGAAAATCAAAACACTAAAAGTAAAAGATAATATGGTGATTATCAATCTTGAAAAGCCTGCTTGTTCAGAGTGATGCACAGACTAATTCAAATGGAGCTCAACGTTGACTTACAATAGTGATAGCAATACAGCAAATGTTTCCCTTCTTCATTGTTTTCAGAGAAAGATAACAGAAAGCAGCCCATTTGGACGTACTGCAGGATACATATCTCTTCCTCATGGGAAGATGTGTTGTATGAAAGGCTGCAATAAATGACAATGACCATACCGGAGTATAAAGTAGATGTGTAAGGACTTGTGGGACTCCAGCAACCCTTATTTATCATTCTGCTGAGGTGAAATATGCAGTGTGTGCTGGTGTGATTGTGCCCAACTTGATGTACGTGCAAGGCGGCATGGGAGTGGCTGGAGATGTAGACAGACACAAGGAGCGGTGGCACACTTGACACTTGACACATTTCATCTCATATGTTATTTTACAGCGGTGCCTTATTCTCTCTGCGGGAGAGCTGAGAGAGGAAGACGGACGTCTGAGCTATGGGGCTCTCAATCAGTCAGTAGTCCTTGTTATTTCGCTGACTCATTGCTCCAGACTGCCCTAAGAGCGACAGCTTGACCTCTCACCTCAACTTCCACCCTGGTGCAAAACAACAATCTGGGGGAAGCAAATAAGGACTTGACAAAAGAAGAATAGTGAAAAAGAGAGACTACTACTGTTTACACAGGCCAGATAAGAGCTTGATCATATTTGCTCCCTCTCTGCCCCCTGCAGACACGGGGTCTGATAAAGGCAGTGCTTTGTGTGGGTTAGCTGAGAGCAGGATCCATGGGGGGAAGGTTGGGTGTGGCAGGGGTTGAAGAGTTGGAGGGCTGAGGAATGCTGGGAAAGGTTCACCAGGGCTGAGCGAGACATGCCCCATCCTGACTGATGGGCCATGGGCCTCTGACAGCGGGGAAACACTATGACTGTTCAAGCTAAGATAAACTCGGTGTTCGGTTTACACACTTGCAACCTGAACTGAAGCATAGGTGTGAGGCATCAAGGAACTGATAACACACTAAGGACTGCTAGCAACTGCTCTTATCTACATATGTATCTTTTTATCATGTTATGTTTGTCTTTTATACTTTCTTATTGATTAGTGTGTCTTTTTACTTGTCGTATTAGCTATTATTTACAATGATCTCATTAAGGGCTCAATACCAACATTAAAGTAATAACCAGAGAAATACAAAGTTCAATCCAACAGCGCTAACCGGTTTAAAAAGGAGTATCGGTAGAGGAATTAAACCCTTTTATTGATGGGCGTGCTGCTGTACACATTATTGCCCTGCCTCTCATCTCAGGCACCTGGCACAGGGAGGGAAAGTACAGAGGAGTGATGAGGCAGGACAGACGGGAGACAAGTGACTCAGCGGTGCGTGGTGTAACAGAGAGGTGAGGCTGAGCACGCAGGCCTGCCAACACCTCACTCAGCAGCAGAAGGCTGGCCTTCATCGAAACCCTTCACCCCAGACAAAACACGTAGCCCAAAACAAGTCCAACACTGTTCCTAAAGAGCCCCCATACACGTACACGTCACAATCACACACGCACGCACGCGCACGCACGCACAGCTTGGCTGGTGAAGGTCCTGGTGTGCTGGCAAAGGCCGGGATTCACATTCCAACACGCACAGCCGTATTTTATGAGTTACCTACAGCATAAGGCATTTTGCATCTGAAAAAAAGACTTGTCATTGTTGTACTACAAATGGTGAAGGAAAGTTTTTTGAAATGAACAGGAGGGGGTGAGATACACTTCCATGTATCCAGTCTTCTCACTGACCACATGTTATTTTGGTGTATTGCGAGAGTGGCACGGTCCACAGCAGTAATGCTAAAGACCTTGCATGACACTGATGTGTACCAGTCTGGATACTGAGTGACCACATCAATAAAAGCAAAGAGAATATCAAAGCCATGTCATCTGTTTTTCCACTCGCAGCGAGGCCCCTCAGTTCGAGCCGGCCTGGCTTCTCCCACCAGATGTTTCTGGCGCAGGCCTGATTCCTTCAAAACGCAAAAAGGTTTCTGAGTCGCAGTTATAATTCCCCACACCTGCGTTCCGCCCACGGCAAACTCTTTATTTGTTTTGCGGTGGGGACCCCCAGCTCCCGCTGAGCGACGGCTACCGCCGAATCTAACATGCAAACAAGCCAGAGGGGCCTGGCTTGGCGGATCCTCTCTGCAGGGCAATTAACCTGACTGACAATTTCAACAATCACAATAACATTGATACATAGACATTACAAGGAAAAGTATTAACGCAATAAAATAAATCTAACAGTCTTCCTTGCAAATTACTTAACCCTCGTAATGTCCCCTGGGTCAAACTGACCCAAATCACTAGCTCTTTGTGGCAGATAGAAGGCGCTAAACCTAATTCTACAGCTTACACAG
>JAODUG010004024.1:0-10854 GCA_027564795.1 Aphredoderus sayanus
GAACACCTTCATTTACAAATTGCATTTTGTGTTTACTTGTGTTGTCCTTGACTATTGTTTAAATTGGTTTGATGTTCTGAAACACTTATGTGTGACAAACATGCAAAGGAACAGGAAATGAGGGAGGGGGCAAACACTTTTTCACACCACTGTATGTGTATATGTATGTATATGTGTATATGTATGTATGTATGTATGTATGTACTGTGTGTGTGTGTATATATGGTGTGGTGGAAAGATTTCCCCAAATGTATTGAAATAGCACAAAATGACCGTGTCATGACAATCTGCAGTCTGTGTCTCCAGGCTATGTGGGAGCTGCCACAGTCGGCGCTGCAGCCTGGTGGTTTATGGCTGCACACGATGGCCCCAAGCTTTCCTTCTATCAGCTGGTAATGTGTCTCTCCTGTCCATACATCTATCTCCTCTACCTGTCTTTCTTTCACAACTGTCATATGGATGTTTTGACCGATAAGCCTTTAATCAATCTCCACCCTGTCTACCCAGTCCCACTACCTGCAGTGCAGTGAGGGTCATAGCGAGTTTTCTGGCGTGCAGTGTTCAGTGTTTGAGTCTCCCTACCCCATGACCATGGCCCTGTCTGTCCTGGTTACCATAGAGATGTGCAATGCCCTCAACAGGTAAGGAAAACCATATATAGTAGGTTGTGTCCCATGAGCCACGCATCGGCCCCTTGTGGTGTGAATTCCTGGTAAGGAGATGAATTCCTGGTGTACACTGATGGAGTTTCTCTATTTCTATAGGTTAAACAATTAGTTATGTGTGTACGTCTGTGTTTATGCAGTATATTCATCTCATTCTTAATAATGTTTCTATTCCAACCACATACTATATGTTATGGGTGTGCCTGTGTGGTTGTACAGAATATACCCTTGACTATCAGCAGTCTTCATAGACCATCACTTTAAACATTAAAGTGTAAGTAGTGAGAACCTATAGTGTAGATAAATATCCATAAATGAACAACCTAATACCTGCATTGTTATTAACAACAAACCCTCTGATGAAAAAGTGTTACCAGTTTGGATAGTTTGTGATACAAAGATGTTTTCAGTCGCACAAAGATATTATCAGTTCGCTCGTGGCATGTGTTGCAGGTATAGCTGGTCTTGGTCTTGGCTGATCTTGTAATTTCTTGATTGGTTTTATTCTCACCAGTCTCTCAGAGAACCAGTCCCTGCTGAAGATGCCACCCTGGTCTAACCCATGGCTAGTGGGTGCTATCTGTCTGTCTATGGCTCTGCACTTCCTCATTCTATATGTAGACCCACTGCCTGTAAGTCTGCAATATTTATATGGTAATATAATCTCTCTCAATTTGTCCCAGGTTTATAGTATATATATCTCTATATATAGTGTATATATCTCTGTTCAGGTGATTTTCCAAATCCGTCCCCTGTCGTGGCTTCAGTGGGTGGTGGTGTTAAAGATGTCACTCCCTGTCATCCTCATGGACGAGGCCCTTAAATTCCTGGCCCGCAACTACATTGAACCAGGAAACCAGTTCCAGGTGAGATGAGGCATTAACGTGGACATTTCATGCCCCTTTCCGCATGTTGACATAGTTCCTTGAGGTCTCTATGCAAATGTATTTTGACATGCTTAAATGAAAATACCACATAGATTATGTGGAATAGCACTGTATTACACCCATTTTCTCAGATAACAGTCACTTTTGGTGACTGTTGCTTTAAACAAGCCACTGCTCACACCACCCCCCCTTTCATAGTGTCCTGATGTAAGGCTGCGGCTTTGCTGCTGGTGAGCTGTCGCTGACAATTTTGCTTCTGACAAAGTGGTGCAACCATAACAATTTGAACCAGAAACCCTAGTAGTTATATGGCATAATAATTCCGCCTTGCCATTCAAATTAAGGATACAGGAGCCTCCAGAGACGTAATGGGGGTTCATGGCAGCAGTGGTTACACAACCACCGAATGATGTGTAGGGACAGCCAAAATGGTGGAACAGTGACAAGCACGTATTCGATGTTTGATGGTTAGTTTATACTATGATACGGCATGCAGGCATCTTTGCCTGCTAACCAGCTATTTGTATCCACATAGCATGTATTATTTCATGAATTAAATCAGTTTTGAGTGAGTTACTATAGCATAAAATTGCAGCCGTCTTTGCGAGGCTGTTTAGCCTAGGCTAGGCTACTGCTAGCACCTCGGGCAACATAACACAATTATTGATTATTTGGTTCAACAAGAACTTTTTGAAGTTAAACAAATAAATAGGCTATATTTGCTAATATCACAGACATAAAGTTATGTCTTTGCACGATATGACTGATCGTTGATCCAGATAAAAGCAGGTAAATTAGCAGATAAAAGCAGCAGTGGATAACATTTTGGTATAACACCTGTGAGTGTCAATCTTTATCAATGAGCAATGCTGAGGCTGTAAATCAACAGAACAGTCTAAACCAAAGTTTTTCAATTCTGGTCCTGGGGGACCCCTGCCCTGCATGTTTTAGAGGTTTCCCTACTCCAGGTATTTGACCGGGATTGAGATGGTCTAAATTAAGGAGCCTGTTTCTAATAAGTATCATTATGAACAATAGCCTACATTAATATAATGTAGTTATTGTTGTGCATGTGCACGCTCTTGATACGCTATGCTGACTGTCACGCACAACCTAGATCACTCGAGTTGGGTTTATGCTATGGTACTAAAGTAAAAGTAATCAACTAGGCTTGCAGATTTGGTAATCTGCAAGTGTTGAACATAAAACTTTTACGGTTTACGTACTGGCGGTCAACTTCACTTCCTTGTAGCTTGTATAGCCTATTTTTCTGAATACTATGGTCATATCCTCATACTGTGAGCACCCTTCTAATTCGCCTGTTTTTCCATCTATTTTCGTTCTATGGCTATTACAGATTGTGAAGTTAACAGTCCACATTGAAAGGTCTCCAATTCACATAATGACATAAATATTTTCAAAACTAGCTTTTTTTCAAGGAATGACCCCTTTTAAAGTAGAGGAGAAGAAGAGGGTTTTACACTCTTTTTGTCTATACACATGCAGTGGACAACTGTCTGTTAAAGATACAATCCTTAATTGTGTTCTAGTATCTGTGCATGTCTGCCCTAGGCCACTGCTCGTGGGTGAAATGGCCAAAACTGTAGAGAAGATATGAACCTAGTGTACAAAAGAGGAAGGAGAGGCAGGAGTGGATTGTGCATTTTCACTCAGGGGACCCCAAACTTACCTTTCCCTAGCCACATTAACAAGCTCTGACTGGGGTCTGAGCTTCTCACCCTATCTCTAAGGCCAGCCAACCTCCTTCCAAAACCCATTTTGGCCACTTGTTGATTTAGATCTTTTGTCATGACCATAGGTGTGGGTAGGAACGAAAAATCAAGAGTTTTACCTTCTGGCTGATGGTAACGGTGATGGTTGGCAATTGCAATACCGCTCCCGCTGCTCTGATTCTCTGGCCAATCTCCCGCTTCAATGTCCCCTCACTCACAAACAAAACCTTGAGCTACTTGAACTCCTTCATTTGGGGTAAGGACTCATTCTCTACCCAAAGTAGGCACTCCAACGGTTTCCTGCTGAGAACTTTGGCATCAGAAGTGGAGGTTCTAATCCTCATCCCAGCCGCTTCACACTGCAAACTGATCCAGTGGCTGCTGAAGGTCATGGACTGCAACAATGTCCTATCCTTACTGTACACAGTTTGAATGGTTTCCCGTTTCCCTTTCCTGAGGTGGTGGATGGTTTTCCAGAAGCACCTTTTCCGAACTTCTCCCATACCTGCTGCTTTGCCAATTTTATGGCAGAGGCTGCAGCCCTTCGAGCCCGTTGGTGCCTTGCAACTGCAACGGCTTCCCTGACCACCGATATCCACCATGGTGTTTGAGGGTTACCGCCCCTTGAGGAACCTAAGACCTTGAGACCACAGTTCTCGGCTGCAGTTTCAGCAATGGAGGCTTTTAACATTGCCCACTCAGTTTCAATGCCCCCAACCTCCACAGGGGTTCTAGAGATACTCCGCCGGAGGTGTGAAGATCTCACAGACAAGGGCCTCCTTCAGCTGTTCCCAGTTCACCCGCAACACCCATTTGGGCTTACCACCTCTGTCCAGAATCTTCCCCCACATCTTGACCCAACTCACCACCAGATGGTGATCAGTTGACAGCTCTGCCCTTCTCTTCACTCGATTGTCCAGAACATGCGGCTGCAGATTGGATGATACGATCGATCATTGACCTTCGGCCTACGGTGCCGAAGGTCAATGTACACTTATGAGTATCCTTATGTTTGAACATGGTGTTTGTTATACAGTCCATGAATAGCACAGAAATCTTAACAACAAACGCCCACTTGGGTTTAGATCAGGTAGGTCATTCCGCCCAATAACGCCTCTCCAGGTGTCTGCATTGAAGTCTCCCAGCAGAATTCGGGAGTCCCCTATAGGACTCCATTCAGTGTCTCCAGGAAGGCCGAGTAGGCAACTCCAGAGTAGAATAGAGATCATATCCTATCCAGGATTATGGTTCCAAAACCGAGACTGTGTAGAGGTAAGCTAGTAGCGTTCCACCTAGATCTAACTTGTAGTACACCTAACCTCTACGGTTCATCCCATGTAGGATAGAGAGGGGAGTGCCACGTTGCTTGTTTGGGCTGTGCCCGGCTGGTTTCCATGGCAAACCCAGCCACCAGGCGCTCGCCAATGAGCCCTCCCTCTGGGCCTGGCTCCTGACTGGAGCCTCAGGCTTCCTCCGGGCAGTGTAACTGCCAAATTCCGTAAATGTAACTCCTCCTCCTTTTTTTTTGTTCCATGAGAGGTCTTTTGAAAAATTTTTAGTATGGCCCCTCCGCTGAGACAAATTTGCGTTGGGAGTTTCTGTTTCCCTTAGGGTACCTCAGGTCCAAAGGGACACAGAAACCTCTCCACCACGATAAGGTGATGGTTCCCGTGGAGGAGGAGGAGGATGATGATGATGATGATGATGATGATGATGATATACCACAGGATGAGGAAGAGGAACTGCGAAGGGTGGCCAGCGCCGGATTGGTGGGTGTCATGACGACGAGGGTGAGCCAGGCCATGGAAGGCATCTCTTGGTCCTTTGTCCTGATATCCATGCCACTGCTGGTTTGGATCTACAGCCTGGACTCTGACATCACCAACATCTTCTGGGAGTGACGAGAGAGGAGACGGGGAGAGTGGGAGCCGATAGGCAGGGATGTTTTCAACCTATATAATACCTTGAGGGGTGGACAAGAGGGTGAGGGTGGGGGTGTTGATGGTTAGGTGGAGGAAAAGTAACACAAAGTAATAGGCTGTACCGCAGAATAAAAAAAAAGTCATCTGTGTTTTGAAGGATGGAAGAATGAAGAAATTAGATTTTGTGAATGAAGAAATTAGATTTTTAGCCATCTGACAATCGGAATGCAGACCGTGGCTGGCATAATGCATTAGAAAACATGAGATGTCACTTCCACAAAAATTAGGGAAGGATGGATTGGAGTGGGGAGTGCAATAGAGGATAGCAGCAAGTGATCCAGTGTCACAAATATTCCGAAACAGACTCCTGCATACATTACATTACCACCATCTACATTATCAATTGACCAGTAATAACAAACAGGTAGTCAGGATAATGTGATGTAATGCAGGATCTTGCAATGCCTCCCTAACAAATGTTAGCCATGTTAACATGACACAAAGCAAAAACAAATTATATATAAATAAATAAATATAGGATTGACATTTCTATATGCATTATTGATCAAAACTGTCTTGTACATGCGTCAAAAAAAGCATTAAAACTGTAAATGCAGACTGTTACAAGAATGCATGTCAGTCGCATGTTAGGCATTTTTGAAGAAGCTTGCTTGAATTTCATTCAAGCAGTTCTCCTATACACCATCACATTTCCTCCTTGATGTTGGGGAGTAACACAGGTTCTAATGTACGTATGGTAGCCTCAACAGCAGGCTTGTGGCAGCCTACACAAATGGCTGTAACCCAGGCCTTCAGGCCAAGAAGTGCGTTAACACAAGTTATTATTGAGTTAGTTCTAAGTTGATGATTGTTTGTATGTGTATGTTCATAATTAAACACAATAGAGGTTGCATAGTATTTACCTTCAAATGAGTTGGACTGACTACCTTGTATAAAGTTGGTGTGAATAAAACTGCAAAATTTAGACGTGTGGGTTCTGTCTGAAGCTTTAAAGACAATTTATTATTCTTGCATGTACATTCTTATTTAAGAAATTGCAGCACTGGTTTCTTTTTTATTGTCATTTGTGATTTTAATTAAAAATAACTTTTGTTCATGACTTATGTAATGGAAATAAGTAAGCTTGAGATTGATTTATTTACGATTGCGTTCAGCATCCAAAGTACTGAACTCAACAGGAAGAAAATAATCAGGGTACTTGTGATTAAGATGTTAACAATCATCCCCCATCTAACACAGCATGAAGTAGTTTATAAAATACATATAAACATGTTTATTAGTATGAATATAAGCAAAAAGTGAGTCATTCTTTAAAACCATTTCTGATGTCACTGTATACCATAAAAGAGCTATATTCATCCATAATGCATTATAATAAAATGGAAATGTTTTTGCAGGTCACACAGTTTACCCTAACAAATAGCTGTTAAATTGTTAATTTCATGAGTTTCTTCTTTCTGTATAATGTGGTAAACATGTTTTGTATTTAATATGTAGAAATATTGTTTTTTTTAAAGATTTGTCAAACTCTATGCTTGGTTTGATGGTTAGTGGGAAGTCGTTAAACTTGTTTAAGAAAAATGTGTTTTCATGGTCACTTGATATCACTCAATCATTCTTTATTTATACAGAACTTTTCATACAAATACGTGTAACACAACGGGCTTCACACTACAAAACCATACACCATACATTGTATTTAAGACCAAGAATGGCTTTTGGGAAATTTTGAAAGAATTACATTGTTAAAACTTTTGTTATACTTTTGCGAAATGTAGTGTCTGTTATAAATGAAAGACTGGAGGTGTAGGATTTGGACATGTGACCATGCCATGGGTGAATGCATGCTATTTTTCATATGATATCCTCACAATTTAAAATCTTTGAGAAAAATGTAATTAGAGCCAAAAGCTTTAAGATATATATAGTTTAAAGCTACAAACACATTTGTACTTTTTGGTTGTGAAAGGAACATGTCTTACCCCAGGATTTGAACTCATTTATTAACCGCTAGGCCACCGAAACTACTTCAAACTGCTATTGTTTTTGTTCCAAAAACACATGTTTCAATGTTTCTCAATGTTTCAGAGTGACAAACTAAAATATGCCAATTGATTAAAATCTAACAAATATGATGTCTGTATATTAAATAAGATGTTGATGGAACAGCCAGATTACCTTTTTTACCCCATTTTAAATGCATGGCCTCATAACCAAACTTTTACTGAGTAAATAAACAAAATGGTTTGACAAATTCTTTTAACAATATTTTTTTACCATCTTTATGTAGATTATGTGTACCAAATTCCATGAGAGGTCTCAGTTCAATTTGATTTTGCATTCAGTTTCTAGGAATTGGTGCAAAAGTTCGAGAGAGATTGAGAGAGAGAATTTTGAAAATAGAACAAACCGTTTTTTGAGATATGTAAAAAGGTGTTATTACAGCGCCACCTATGGGCACAGTACCTCAGTTTTAGGGGTCTGAGTAGGGCCAATTTGTGACCATGTTGTGAAGTTTCATGTTTCTGGGCCTTACAGTTTTGGCTGGACAAAGACTTTTAACGGAAAATAATAATAATAACTAGGGTTGCAAGCAACACTGGGCGGGCCCTCACACCATTACACGCGTCGGGGTGTGCTATGGACGCAGCCCTGAATTGTCACGAGCTTTGGACGCTGACCGATGGAGAAAAGTTGCACTTCCTGTCGCCAGTAGGTGGCGCAATAACAATAACCCATAAATTACATATAGATGTCATCATGCTGAGACTGTTATCCAAAATCAGAAATTTGGTAGTAATTTCAACCTGTAAATTAAAGTCACAACAACTTCCTGTTTAACGGCAAAGGATGGACACGCCGCTAAACAAAATCTCACAAGCTTCAAAGCATAACATCATTTATGTCATAAAGCTAGACTGGAACATCAAATAATGAATGTCACACAAGGCTGATTTCCTGTTGCCGGTAGGTGGCGCTATGACTAAAACTCCTAAGTTGACAGGTGGATGTGGGGAGGCCGAGACTCTTAACCACCTTGAGAAATTTGGTAGTGATATGAAAATGTACAGTGAAGTTCCTGTTTCATGGCGAACGATTTACACGCCTTTAAACGAAACCTCACAAGCTTTACAGCTTGGCATCATTAATGGCATGAAGCTAGACAGCAACATGAACATTTTATGTAAATCAAATAATTAACCCTTGTGATGTCCTCTGGGTCAAAATTACCCAAATCACTAGCTCTTTGTGGCAGATAGAAGGTGCTAAACCAAATTCTACAGCATACACAGACATATGATGTGCACTGCTGGCACAACAAGGTGCGAGTTTAAAACCAGAGGACAACAGGAGGGTTAAAAGGTACAAAACAACACAAATACAAAAAGTAATAATTAATAAATACATACATACACAGCAATGCCAATTTGAAAACGCACAAATCATACACAATCAGATAGCACCGCCGTGTGGCCAAATACGAGATTTGAGTACATCACAAGGGTTAATGTCAAACAAGGATTATTTCCTGTTGCCAGTAGGTGGCGCTGTGACTTTAAGTTAATATTGGCATGTAAATGTGTTCAGGGCCGGACCCCTATTTAAGTTTGGTTCAGATATGACAATGTGCAGAGGATCTACAAGAATTTGATGTGTCATGGCGAAGGATTTGACTTTGCCGCCACGCCATGGACAGGCCGTGGAACGACAACTCACAATGACCAGATCATGCCTTAACCCATGTCTTGTGACTATTCTGAGATAGTATTGAAGAGGATATGGCAAACTGTCTAGTAGCAGAACCCCACAGCGTAAAACTTGACATTTCCTGTCACCAGTAGGTGGCGCCATGACTATGAGTGAATATTTCCCTATGGGTGTCATCAGGTTTGGACGTATGACAAGACTGTACAGTTTGGTGCATGTGTGAGCATGTACACTGGAGTTATATGAAAATTATATTTCATGGCGAATAATCAATATTCAACGCCATCAGTGGCGATTCTCAATGTTGGGCAAGTGGGGCATAGCCCCACCTTATGGCAACAAAAAGAACTGCAAACGAATTAAATATATAATATTCGATTGTTGTAAAATTATAAAATATAATATATAAAATGTAATTTTTTTATTGTTATCTCATATATAACACCTTTTATCTTCATAAATTACATAATAAATTGGGTTACAGTAACCGTTTTAGTTCACGTTGATGAGCCTCTGCGTGCTTCAATCTGCGGCGCTTTTTGTTTAAACAGCTACAGTGACGTCAGGGTGGGGATTTCCGAAAATTCCCTCTTGTCAAATATGCTGTGTGTATGTGTTATGCTAACACGCATGCTCAGAACGTTCGACGCATTTAACAGGAATTGGATGGGTCTAGGGGCAAAACATATTTTCCCCACTAACCGTGTCATATCGAAATGACGATTTGATTGGCTGTGTTGTTTGCCTGGCGCGAAAGCTATAGGTGACGAGGACAAGGTTGGATTATTTGCTCAGCATTCGCAATTACACAAATGAAGGTACCTATGGGATTTATACAAGTCAGTATCATCTACATGTTTTAACCTGGCTAGAGACCTTCCCAACTGTGTTGTGCCAAAAAGTGATTTCCTGACAGAAATTGATTTTGCAGATGGCAGCCTGTTAATGCTGAGTTATTGTCTACGATAATAACAACATGCTTCTTTTAAAAAAAAATAGTGGCCAAATAAATGTTTGCAGTTTTATAATAATTCATGACGATTTATATAGGCACTTTACAATGTTGTAGACGTGTTAGCATTGTTTATATGTAAAACAAATGTACTAATGGTTTATATATCAAATTAATAAAATCTATATTTTGCAATTAATCTTCTGACTGCATTATTTTACCTACTTATGTGCCTTTTCATATAAGTAACCAATTCAGTATTTTATACCAGTTGAATACGTAAACACGTATATTTAGCTCATTTCACAAGGGTTATATTACATAGGTTATAACTTATAGCTCAACCAGTCCTTTTTGGGTTTTTACATCCTTTGAAGAGCCAATACAAGCCAGAATGCACTTTTCACCTTGCCAAAAGTTATTTATAGTACATTTTAAAATTTACTATAAATAACTTTTGGCAAGGAGCGTGGAAAATCACTTTCTGTCAGGCAATCACTTTTTGGCACAACACCGATAACATATGAATATCCTACTAAACTCACACCTACCTTTAGCCTCAGCTGTGTTAGTACATTTTATTTACAAACATTTGCCCCTCTATTCATAAACCAATCAAAACGCCACGCCATGCCAATGACACACCCATTATCAAACAATCCATATTTTGTACAAATTTTAATTATTGTGGTCTTTACAACACACAGGACCATTTTGAATTCACTCAGAATAAATCTCTAGCAGGAGTTCGTTAAAATATATACAGTAGCGTGTAAATGGCAAAACAATCCCAAAAACTTAAAAATGGCCGACTTCCTGTTGGATTTAGGAAATGGCTGCAAGAACCTTTTCTGTGCATCTGGATACAGTGCCTTGCGAAAGTATTCAACCCCCTTGAACTGTTTGACCTTTTGCCACATTTCAGGCTTCAAACATAAAGATATAAAACTGTAATTTTTTGTGAAG
>JAODUG010004025.1:0-10854 GCA_027564795.1 Aphredoderus sayanus
GCTGTTGTGGTTATTAGTAGAGTTTATATTTGGCATGACAAGTGGTTCCATGACTTTCTGACACAATATGTCAAACTAAGCATCTCAGAACAAAACAAAATCTCTGTGTGCCACACACACACACAATAACACGCTCAGCCAGCCCGGCTATGAAAACAAAGAACAAAAGAGCTTGGATTACAACACACACAGGAAGGTCTCTGCTCAGGATCCAATTACTGCATTATATTTTTACATAGAGATATCAACATAAAAACAATTTATGTTTATTGTCCTTACAATAATTGTCTTGAAACACCAGAGGGCGCCATCTGATTGTGTATGATTTTGTGTTTTTTTTTAATTGTCATTACTGTGTGTATTTATTTATTTTTTAATTATTTCTTTATCTATTTGTTTTTTTTTGTGTGCCTTTTAACCATCCTGTTGTCCTCGGATTACAAACTCACACCTTGTTGTGCCAGCAGTGCACATCATACAAGGTTTAAAACCACACTATAAAATGACATACAGTATCAGAAACAAACTATTTAATGTTAATGTATTTTACATGTTACATATTTTCCCACATCATATGGGATTATTTTAGACAGGGGTGTACCTGTAGCCTTCGCAGACAGATGGAGCATCACAGTCCCTCTCCTGGGTAAGAACCTCGGGACAGTCCTGACCGCCATTGGCTGGCATCTGGATGATGATGCGTTTCCTGGACTGTTTCCTTTTAGTGCTGCCTCCTTTAATAAACAGCAAAATATCTCATAAATGACCCCATATTAGAACTTAACTACTCTAAAACAACTTGCACTGTATACAGTGCCATATATATACAGTATGTACATACACACTGTGTTTGTATGTACAGTGTGTAACACACATAATGTATACAGTAGTGTTGGACCCCCCACTCACCCCCTATAGCAACGTGCCGGTTTGATTCAAAATGTAAGTAATGAGCGTGGGTGAAAGCTTTAAGTGTCCCTTTAAAGTAAACACTTTAAGAAGTGTGCCTGCTTAAACTTGTTTAAGATGTTAAGACCGCTGTTCCTTAAGCAAGTCCTTGAGAAACAGTGAGTGTGGTGCGCTGGCCCCTAGCCCTGTTTCATTAAGTGCGTTAATGCAGATGCTCCATAATGAAGCGCGGCATGACTTTCCATCCATTTCTACTGTCTGCCGCTCCTTCGCTGCTGGAAGTGGACCATTCTGGGGAGGCTAATAAAATCAAGAAGGATACTGATTACAATCTAAATCTCCTGCTCTGTGGCATCCAACCCCACTCTACGGGTGATGCAGCTTATTGCTTTTACAGGAAGTCCATATCAATATCAGCAGTGCCAGTATCACATTGCAGCATTGAGCCCTTGTGTATCATGTCAGAGTCTATGTAACTGTGAGGGCTTAAAATACAGTGCGCACATCCATCATCTGTGCACAAGAACGCCAGCAAATGCAATTCAACTGAAAGGCCAGACGGGAAAATTCCCAAACTCCTGAACAATAAGCAGGACAAAAGATGGATGAATGGAATAACAGATGAGTGATTTAAAGGATTTACCCAGGATATGTTACTGGTGGAAAACAAGGTCTATTTCATATTCACTCAGGGGACTAACAATCACAAAGGCAGTCATACAAACAATCAGCCGCATGCTATTAACTGAATCTTAACAGAGCCATGTGACAAATACATTCTCACACTCCATCGCATTTTGTTCCATCACTTTATAAAGAATATGTCTTCACAACAATGCAACACTTAAGATTTCGTCTCGCTGTTAAATGAAATACTTGTATTATGACATCGCTCACTTATCAGATGGTACATACTCAAAATAATGAGTACATGTATTAGGAAATGTGCACATCTGGCTTGGTTCATTGATTTTGTGCTAATGAGGGGCTGTGTTTACGTGTCTTGAATCTCAGCTGCAGTTTATTTTTATATCAAATAAAACCTTTCAAAATGTTTTCACACCTACAATCGAGAACAGGATAGGTAAGAGATTAGGGTCTCCCAGCCATGGCTTCGAACCCCAACATGCTGGGCCTGTAAGTATACCACTTTATAACACTTTACTGCTTCTTAATATTTCTAACTTAATTACATTTTATAAACATTTAGGCTGCTCAGATATTCTATATTTCTAATTGAATAGCATGCAAACGCTATGTGACACATTGCCAGTGTTGATTACTATAAAGATGTTTACCTGCTTGGCAGGTTGACGGACAGGCAGTCCACTCGCTGTATGGCGTCACCACGCAGTCTCTCTTGCATGGAAGGAGGCAAGGCCTGACTGTGTCTGGGCGCAGGCTTTCTGGACACCTGAGAGGACATCATTAAGATGCTGAGCCACATTCACACACACACACACACACACACGCACACACGCACACACGCACACACGCACTAACACATTCACTAACACATTCACACTATCCCACCCCAGGGGATCTGATAGAGGCGTGCTGGATCTCTGCCAGGGAAGCCATGCTGGGAGGCTTGCAGCCTTCTCTTCTGAGCCTGACTTCAATACCTACTCCTTTGTGAAATTGCCTGTGTGTGTGTGTCTAGAACATGTTTGTTTCTGCATACTGTAGTTTGCTGCAGTGTGCATCTGCTGTACAAAACACAATAATAATCATACTGCGCAAAGCGGTGTTAATAATTCACTCCATTGAATTTCTATAGCGACAGCAATTTGTGGTTCCTCTGTGACAGTAGAGAGTAAACAGAAAAAGTCTTGTTAATACTTTGTTTTTTTGTCAATAAGTAAAGGTCAAATAGAAATACAGGGTCTATATATTTTTAGAGACCATGGGTTGTGCTATTCCAAGCCTAGACCACACAATATTCACCCCATGGTTTGGAAACACCACATACATTAGAGTGACAGCAGCATCCGGGTGGGGGAGGGGCTCATGCTCTCAACCAATCAGAGTTGTTCTTTTGTAAGCGGTGTTTAGAGCTGGTGGAGTGCACCTTTAAAACCACGTGCGGCCTTAGGCGCTCTAAATGTTGGCGCATTCAATCAAAGGTGTGCGTATGCTATTTTCCAGAGTGCGTAGGTTATAGATGGCTGTAGTGGCAGTGGGACACACGTGTGACCCTTGACCCTGACCGCGGCTTGGGGCAGGGTGTGAGCTCACCGCTCAGCATGCTATGGCAGTGAGGGGAAGAAAGCAGGGTTCATTTCCACAGCCAGCATGGATGCTGAAAGGGTGTGCCTGCCGGAATAATGCGGCTGTTCTGAGGAATAAATAAATAGATAAGTCGCAGTTCCCCAGCAGATGCCTTCGGGGAAGGAAGAGACCACAGATGTCTCCAACACGCAGCCAGCTCATCGCCACCTACCGTCTCTGCCAAGGGCGCCACAGCAGCGCGCAAACAGACTGGCGCGCTGACAGAGGCACGCAGAAAACATAGAGAGATGGATGGTGCAAACCTACGTTTGTAATTAACAATACAACCGGTAGAACAGGCACGAGACGGAAAGAGAGGGAAATTAAAACACAAAGACTGTAATTGTCGGATTGACGATTGGGTTATTAAAGGTACCTGAGGCATTTGGACATAGCAGACATCAGCATACAATTAGAAACACTATAAGGACTTTGCTACAATGCACATAACGTCTTGTTGGCATGGCAATTAAAGTAGAATGAAAAAAAATATAATGCAACTAAAATGGATAGAAATAAGTTATTACAACAAGATGACCTCATGGTTTTTAGTTAACCCTCCCTCCTCGGGTTTCAAACCCACTACCTTCTTCCTCCAGCAGACGGCGCCACCAGCTTATGTTTTGATGGCTTACATAGACATCGTACGTCTGTGTAAGTGTAAGAATTAGAATTGGCGCCTTCTGCTGGCACCAGAAAGTAGTGCGTTGGGTCAGTTCGACCGGGAGGACAGCGTGAGGGTTACAGGATACAGTACACACATTCCTTAGCCCCAGCTTGAGCCGCATGCAGTACAGAACACAACCAGCAGGGGGGGACGGTCTTACTTTTTGGGGGGGACCTGGCCGACGTTAACGCGCACGCAGATGACTTTGCGCGTCTGCATGCCCACGGAGCAGGAGGCCTCGTCGCCCGCCGCCCGCCCCACCGAGGTGTTGCCTGCGGGGGCCGAGGTGTCCTCCGTGCACTGGCCCCAGGGGCCCGTCTGCCAGTGGTACACCGTGCACGGGTGGTGGTTGCAGCTCCGCAGCTCCTGCAGGGCGCTGGCGTTGGGGCACGGCACCCCACCTGGCCACGCACGCACACACACACACACCGGTGGCCCAATGAGACAGTGTGCACAGCTGCCTGTGTGTAAACATGCTGTAGTGCAGCAGTGGTTCTCAACGGGGGGGTCACAATCTGTTATTTTCAGGGTGGTAGGTTGTTTTATATTTACTTATCTGTGGTAATTCTTTTTCAATATGTATGGTAAAATGTATTACTATCTTGGCTACTGTTGGTGTGTGTGACTACATTCATGCAGCACTATGCACCACCAACCACCACCACAGCTGTGAGCCTCCTTGGGTCAAAACATTGTTAAAACCACTTTGATAGAGGAAAATGTTTCTTCCTGTTCATACTGGGCCTAGAGGTGCCACAGCAGAGTTTCATGCACCTTAGAGAAAGTATTCCATCACCGTACAACCGAATAATGTGGCTTGGGGTTTGATACAGGAGACAGAAGACATTTATTGTTATCGCTCTCTTCCCCTTCGTATTTCCCCATTCACAGCCCACAGGCTGACACACTGTGCCTCTGCACACAACACTACAGAATTAGCTTTTAGCTTTGATTCTTCCCTCCCTTTGAGGGGAAACAAACAGGACCAAAGAGGAGCGGGAGATAAAACACCAGCCCTCCCCCAGGGAACGTCACCCATGTGACATGTCTCCTGGACATGGACTCAGGTGCGGAATGCGTGTCCATCCCCCACCCGCTCACATCCTTGTCATTAGCACACCGCTAACCATCTTGGGAGGGGAGCAGCCCCAGCGCAGAAGGGTCAGCCATTAGCACTCCACCAATCAATTGTGGGGCAGGGGCGAGCAGCTGAACTGGAAATGATTCTTGGTGAAGACGCGACAACACATGATATGATCGACCTCCGTGTCCTTCACTGGGTAATATATAAGAGATATTACTGGGTTCTGCCAAGACGGTGGAGATCACTTACACTGAACTGGACATCGCAGTGATGATGCACCGAGCACCCCAACAGACTGTTAAAGGTGCACTCCTCGATTGTGCTACTGTATGGCGTCCTCCAGGCCACACACTTCTGCCATTTGCCCGTTTGTATTTTAAAACCCAACTGCCCGTAGAAGGGGTGGAGAAGGGTTTAAAGGCTGCTGGAGTTTGAGACAAAAACTAAAATGCTTTTTGCAACAACAAAGTCAATTCTGGGCAGTTTCATCTCTAACGCTAATCTGGGTAAACAAATACGGAGCTCAAATGACTACACTATTATTTAGGGACTCACATGTTTAAATATGAAATACAGTACTGTCTCAGACACCAAAATCCTCATATAGACCACATTTATATCCCTGCAATGGCTTTGTTTGTCCTGTGGATTATACGGCAGTTATTTGCTGAACTGTATCAAGTCCCCATAATCCTCTGTGTGGTGGACCTGCATGCCTAGATAATACCAGCAGTGTGTCAGTGTGTCATTCCCATGGCAGTGTGAAGCAGGAGAGCATCGGCGACACACTTGCATCATCTGTTCGCAGGCTTTGATTCGGTCTTATTGTGTCTTGGAGTCTCGGTGCTTAACGTCAAGGCTTTCCCTCCTCTCCCTTTGTCCGCGGGCCAGCTACCAGGCCCAGGGAGGGCCGTGGGACTTGACGGCTCGCTTCGCCAGCCTGTCTGGCTCCACCGCCCCGCTGCCAGTCATCCATCTTGGATGCTATGGGAGCGCTAATCAACGAGACTGCTCTAGACCCATAGCGTGTGGATATCCATTCACAGAGAAGCACATTACGCATGAGACCGCTGACCACACACACACACACACGTGTGGGATGCTGTGACTGTTCCTAAGACAACGTGACACAATTTGGTCTGCGGGTCAAGAGCTGTTGTGTATCAGGACTATGGCACATCACATTCTGATGTGCCGCCAAGCTCGACACAAACCATCTGTGCTGCCCCACAGTATCCCTGTTCCCCCACAACCCCCCCCCCCCCACACCTTCCCATTTCTCTCATAAGAAGGCTTTGGTGGAGGACCAGCTCAGCTGTCCCGGAATGATTGGCAGCTCGGAGGGCCAGGCTTTAAACCCAGAGGCGCTCAGTTCACTGTCTTTCTATTAGCGGCTCGACACCCGTCCGCAGGAACGCTCATTACCTCTGCTACAGTGTTAATATATTCCACCGGCTATAGGCAGGATGCTGAACCAGCAATATCAACTGTATGTAGCCCTATCTATTGTTCCCTCTAGTTTAACATATGGAGGCTATATTTCCACATCAGCTAAAAAGAAACACCACACATCGCTGCTGTCGTCTAGGAAACATAGCAGGTGATTATACCAAAAATTGGAGGCGCCATCGACAGCAGGGATACACTCTGAGAAGAAACAAACAGAAAGTATAGTCGTCCATACATGGCACTGTGTTGTAGATGAAACTAAACAGTATCTCCAGCTATAGTAGAGCCAGTACAGGCTGCTATAGGTTGGTTAGCTAAAGTGCAGCCTGTATGACAGCCAGCCAAGCCACAACCCTGGCCGTAACTACATGGACAACAGGGTTAGCAGCTTGCTAGCGCGCGTGGAGAGCTGACACGCGTAACAGAAGACCTCTCAGGTGGCTGCGTGTGAGAAAGCACACGCTACACGTGGTGGCGGTGGTGGGTGGGCGTGTAGGGGCTCACCTTCCCCGCCGCTGTAGGCCAGGATGGAGCGGGCTCTCATCTGCCGCCCCTCGGTGTTCTTGCCCGAGCAGGTGTGGGAGCATAGGGACCAGGCCGTCCAGGGGCTCAGGGCACAGTCCCTGGGGCAGGGCACCTCGCACATCACCGGCATGGGCAGGATGGCGTCCCGGCACAGCATCCTCTCCACGAACTCACCTGGGACAGAAGATTAGGTAAAGTATTTGTCTACAGACATACACATCATTCATACACAATACAACACGTATGTGCAAGTTCATAAGTTCATAAAAGGTATGCAGTATACAATAGCCATGATTAACAAATAAATGCATTATATATATATATATATATATATATATATATATATATATTGTCATATTACAGTAAAATATCAATAATTTAAGACCAACACTGAAACAGCACTAAATTCTATGTTTCTAAGTCAATATATGTATAAACCACTTTTCATGTGTTTAAACAATAAATATAAATGTAGTACTGTATGCAGCACACATAAAATGAGTTAGGGGTATACATGCACACACACACACACACACATTCATCTGTTTTGATTCTCTATTAGGCTATAAGAAAATACATTGGCGGGAAAATAACAGTTCCTGATTATGGAATTGATATTTGTATACACATATGTAAAAGGTTGTGTGCTTGGTCCTGAGTAATCTCACAAAGTTCCCCATGATGAACGTTGTTTTAATAAACACGTTTTATTTAAGTCAAAACAATCCAAAGCCTATTCCTATAAGTGTCTAAGATGGGCTGTGTATATGACAGTAAAGAAGAATTTAATGGAATAAAACATGTTTTATTCAGACGTACATAGACAATTTCAAAGACATGATGCAAACGGAATCTAAAGTGTCGCCTGTCACCATGCTGGAACACAAGGTTATACTGCGGCAAGTATTTACTGTCGTGAACCCCTCTTTGAGTTACTGAGGATAGATGAAGATAATCTCACTCTCTCTGTCGCTGACAGCTCTGACAGCTAACATGGTGCAGAAATATTCTCATTTGAAAAAGGGGAACAAGAACTGTTGTTGCTAAAGCAACATAGTTCTATATCATCCTCCATCACTTTATTATGCTCCTTGAGCAAGACCTTTAACACACTCCAGTGGACTGTCTGAACAGTACAGATACACTATAGTAACACAATAACTATGGTTGTACAACAGTAGGCCAGTGCTCAGAGCCTGTGGCTGTAGTGGGAATCTACTACTATAATGATTTGAGAAGGCTATTTATTACAGGTTATAAAGTATACAGTTTCAATCTTGTGCCCCAGTCTGATGGTGTCTGTCTCATGTTATCCATCCAGTTAGTTTCTCCAGTTCCATGTTTCTGTTCATTGTCACTGTTCCCACTCCTTGTGTTTCATAGTTTATTGACTTGACTTGGTTCCACCTGTGTCAGCTCACCTTGTTCTTTGTCTATGTTGTCTATATTGTCACCTGCCCCCCCGCCCCCCCCCCCTTTGTCTTTGTCCAGTGGTCTGTCTTGCCTGTTTAGTCTCCCTGTGCATTTACAGTTTTTCTCGATTAATTACATGCATCGAACAATACAGAAGTTACATTAACAAAATGCTTCACACAGTCAGCAATACGGAAGTGTATGTGAACCAAACTGCATCATTTCACATTGCCTTCACACAAAATGCATTCAATGAACACAATCCCCCAAATCCATGGACTCTCTTCTCATACATACTGTACTCCACCACCTACAAAACAATATATTCACAGTACAGTCTTTACCAAACAGACAAAAGAGGTCATCTTTAGAATGAGTCACTGCAGATTGGAAACATGGATCAAGAAACTCCCTATACCTTTGTCGTTGTGTGGGATAATGTGGCCTTCCACCACCCTGCTGCCATCACGGCCTGGTTTGCTGCACATCCCAGGATGTCAGTACTATTCCTGCCTCCATACTCCTCCTTCCTTAACCCCATAGAGGTGTTTTTCTCTGTGTGGAGGTGGAGTATGACCACCATCCTCATGACCAGATGTCCTTATTGGATGTCATGAATGTGAGGTGTAGCGACACTTCTCCTGAAAACTGCCAGGGTTGGATTAGACATTCCAGAAGATATTTCCCAGGGTGCATCGCCAGAGAAGACATCAGATGTGATGTTGATTGGGTGAACTTGTTTATGGTAGGGCGAACTTGTGATTAGACATACTCTAGATGTTGATGTTTGTTTGTTATGGTTCAACAAGCTTATTTTGAGACATGTATGAAGTGTTTTGGTGGTTGTAGTGAGTTTTGGGGGTGAGATGAAATGTTTTGCACCGATGCATGTTGGTAATATGGCACTATAGTGTTTCCTTTGTTCCATGTCGGCTGTTTGTTGTGCTTGTGTTTGATATAAACTATGTTTACCTGCCCCATGGATATAATTAAACCTTTATTATTCTACGTTTAGCCAGTGTTTGAGTACTACATCGAGCTATTTACTGAAAATGTTCAATAGATTCTAATACATACATTTTAGCATGAGGACAGGCCAAGTGCATGCATTTTAAATCACTGTTTACAGTCTGTCAGGTCTGTCTTGCCCCTTCAACAGCAGCCATGCATCATCCTAATCTCTCACAACTGGAACTGAGGGGAGGAGGTTGTGAAAGGACTTCAGTGGACTCCTAAAACATTAATACATCACCAGCTCCTGACATGATGGACTGGATTAAATAAGACAGATTTGAGTGCATGGGAAAGTGTTAGACTCTTGAGTGTTTGAAATAATGGATGAGTCAATTCTCTCGAGGTCAGAATATCGTGCACCATCCATTCCTGGTTTCAGAGAAAATCAAACAATTTCCTTTTGGCTGTGGAAATCATAACAGAAGTCATTTGGCCAATTATGTGATGATTACTTTTTTAAAATTAGATTAAATAACCTTTCATAATCCCCCTGGGGAAACCGGCATAGCTGTAACAAGAAATTAATACTGTAAACGAATGAAAATGGTACAGGCAACATTAGGAAAGGAATACTCCAAACCTCTAATCTTAATTTTAATCTAATCAAACCAATATATAAATATGCAATAACGATCATAAATATAATAGATTGTACTAAAAATTGTAGGTATACATACATTTCTGTATGTATAGGTATACAAACATTTCTGGAGACATTTACAGGACTATACTGTGTTTCAATAAAGATTACCCACAATTATTTTGGAGGGGAAAAGACCACTGCAAGGGGCTACTGCATTTAGAAATTTGAGGTCCTTTCAAGGATTTTGTGTTTGGGTGGGGGTGGGGGCTTAAATATTGTGAGATGTCCGCTACTGTGGCCCACATCGATCCATCCCTGCCCTATCTCAAAAGGACCATATCAGTGCAAATCCCATTGTGAAGGGAGAAAGAATGGCAACCACTGAGTCAAATGACATGTGTGGAGCCCCAGGGGAAAATCCAATCCATTTTCATCAGAAGCAGACAACAAGAGATCAATAAGGGACAAGTCGGGAGAGACTCTGGGGTGCAGAGTGGGTGGGGAGCGTTGGGGTTTGAGGGAGCGGATGGGGAGTATGGCACCGTGTCCGGGGTAATGGAAGTCTTCCGTGTGAGAAATGCTGGAGGAAATCATCGAACTGTTTGCATGACACCAACGCTTCCAATGATTCCCTTTGTGAGTGACAGCGGCGTGTGAGAGGACTGTAGAAGCTATCTTCATTCATGGTCGCACATACTCACACACACAATCGCACACACACGCACACACACTAACCAAACCAGCCAGTCTAACCATCGGATGCCCTTAAACAATAAACCAACACTACATAATGAGAGAAATGTTAGTAGTTCACCTTGGGATGGTTGAATAATTAATATATGAAAGCAAATGAGCATTCCTAAAGGCAATCTCTCTCTCCCTTACCCTCTCTCTGTCTCTCTCTCTCTCTCTCTCTCTCCCTCACCCTCTCTCTGTTTC
>JAODUG010004026.1:0-10854 GCA_027564795.1 Aphredoderus sayanus
TACATATTTTAACCCTCATGATGTCCCGAGGAAAACAAGAGGGTTAAAAAGCACAACAACAAAAAAAATACATATATATAATTAATAAAGAAATAAATAAACACAGCATTGACAATTAAAAAACACACAAAATCATACACAATCAAATGGCGCCCTCTGGTGGCATAATTCTATAGAATTAAGGACAACAGGAAGGACAGTATATGTGTGTGTGTGTGTGTGTGTGTTATAATTATTACATGTGCTGTATATATATATTTTTTATATTATTTTAATTTAGTTTTATTGTCATTATTAAATAGAATTTCCAACATTGTTTTAGTATTGTTTGTATATTTCATATTATGGTACTGTATGCTATGAGTAGATACTGTTTTATATGTTTTCTGTCATGCTATTAAAAGAAGCCGGTCATGGCACATCACCCCTCATGCCCAAAGGGGGGGTTGGGGGGGGACTGTGTCAAAATCTATGACCACTTCATTTTGGGAGCTGTAGCTCAAAACGTCTGTACGACACTGGTATGTGGAGTGTGGTAGAGAGGCTCACCTTTCTACTACACTAGCAGCTTTTATCTTGTCTATGATGATGACCTGTTTGCTCCTGTACATAGCTGTGGCGAGACTAATGCCCAGGCTGGCAGAGGGACCTTTCACGATCTCCACCAGCAGGGGGCCTGAGGCTTGCTGAACTGCCTCTAGAACAGACCACAAGAGTACACACAGATTAGAGGTACTCTACACGATATTTTAAAACGGAATAAAGCAGCAAACAACTATTTTCTATGTGAGGATACAGTGGAGTAATGGCATCCTGAACAGAGAATGACATCACACTCCCTCTTGTGTGTTGTAATACGAGCTCCTCTGTCCTTTGTTTTAATAGCCTGGCCGGTCAGTGTGTGCATGTTAGTTCAGCATTCAGAATGTCATACAGAACTACTTCAACAGAGACCATAGCAGAAGAAAATACGTAGATATGTCTAATTCAAACATTTGTTTAGTTAATTGATGATTAAGGTATTAGAGCAGAGTCACTTATTATGAGTATGTACTCTACTAATACTGTGTGTAATTCCATTTTTCTTTTTTTTTCTTTTTTATTGTCACAATCTTTCACTTGTTCCGGTATTTATTTTACTCGCCATTAAAATAGAACTGCATGTTGGAAAGCTTACAAAATACATATGAATACACTAACCATAGAGATGACCAAAAATGACACTACAGTAGGCAGATCAACACACAGCTATGGCAGTATGAAGGCAGGCTTGTTATGACTGATGCCATATGAGACATCCTGTCATTTTTGAATATTAAGATTATCCAGGGCTTAAGGCATGGCAGAATTAGCCCGCAGAAACCAAGGAATTTCTGGCTACTGCTCGTGCCCAACCTTGTGTCTTAAAGGGTTGCAGAACAGCCTTGGCTGACAAATACATTAATTTTACAATGAATGCTGAATGATGTGCTCTTCCAACAAATGAAGTAGACTAGAGCAATGCCTCTGGTGCAACCAATTAGGTGAGAGTGCATAGCATCAACCCCCCCTCCCCAAAAATAAAAGCCTTTGAGGGCACAACCTCACATTATCTCAGGGGCAAACTAATAATATAAATGTATATTTCTAAGGTGGACTGCTTGAAGGCTTTAAGATTATTTACACACTATTCAGAAATATAAAGCTACCGTACACAGCTTCATGGCAACAGATTCCTGTCATCAGCTCAAAACCGCTACAGACAGAATTTACTTATAGGGCTGATTCTCAAGTTCTTCTGGTTTTCCTGGTGGACCAATCATGGTTGATATAATCTTTCCAGAAATATCAGCTTGGCAAAATGGTATCTTGTGTACCTTAAGGTACAGTACATTAATATAAATGTACCCTCATGTACACTCATGATTGTACCCCAAGTTATGTCTGTAGCTCTTTGTAGTTAAAAAGGTAAACGTTTGTACTGGTTTTCTCTTATCTAAAGATAGAATCACGTATGTTGGATGCAAGTCAAAGATATGTTTCGTCAATGAGATGTAACAAAGGTAGTGTTGACGTGAGTTTGAGACCTGGACAGTTCCCATTTTGGTTTTGGCAGCACACACTCGTGTTATTTACCCCTGGAGCAACGATACCCTGCCGTGGGTGTGTGTGTGCGTGCGTGTGTGTACTCACCCATGACAGAGACGTCATACTCAATCAGGAAGAGAGCTTCCTGGCTGCTTTGCATCAGAATAGTCAAAGCGTCCGCATGCTTTTCCCTGTTTAAAGGCATCCCATCTATGCTCAGCACACGGTCTGCCGCCTTCAGAGTGCCCTCCCTGGATGGAGGGGGGTGTGGCGTGGTTGGGGAATATAGGATATAGGAGGGTTGTTGAAGGCACCAGTCACTATGAATCATTAAAACAGCTGACACATGACTGTCCCCTGAAGGACATGTGAGTCGGATATACATTATTTTTGGAGGGTGGATATTTTTCACTGGGTAAAACACAACAGTCTGAGGATTAATACTGCACTTTCTGCCTCAGATATACAGTAACCTTTTAAAATAATAATAATAATAATAATACTTGGACTAGGGTTAGGGTTAGGGGTTAACCCCACTTATATAAATATATATATATATATATATATATATATATATATATATACACACACACAACATATATTAATAATATACTGTATATATTGAAATAATATATTTATTAAATAGTTATTCATTATGGCATAATGCAATTGCACTTAACACCCATTCATGCATGCTCAGTGAACAACCATGAATTATAAGACTCACACACACACACACACACACACAGTACACAAACAATGTCTTTCGATACCTGTCAGCAGGACCCCCAGGCCTAACGTAGGTAACCACTAGAGGACGAGACCTGTGCCAGTCCTCATGGAATCCTCCTGGAGGACGAGGTTGTATCAAATGAACCCTTACCAAATAGCACATCGGTTTTGCTGTACAAGGAATTCAGTATTGTGACCCACATGCCACCTACCTCTCATGACGAAGCCGAAGCTGTTACCTTCCTTGTGCAGGCACACTTCTGTAGTCTTGGCTATCACACCTGCGGGGCTCTGGACTAGGAGGAAAAACAAACGTTGCACGTCAAAAGACTGAGCATTAGATATCAGGGGACACTACTCCATATTACAAATGTGCATTGAAACATTACAAATGTGCTTTGAAACTCGAGGGAGCGCACCTGAGGGCCAACTGGCTCGCACACCTCTCTACACACTAATACGCTGACACTGTTCTCTGCTCCTCCTGCCACCGCCACATGCACAGTTGTGTTCCTCCGGTGCTTTAAGACCATTACATTCCCTCACACTGCATGTCCGTCCAGAAGAACACCACGTACCAAATGGAGGCAGCTCATACTCCACTTCCAGCACCACTCGCTCCCCAATGTTCTTCAGCAGGCTAATAATCTCATCGTGGCGAAGCTTAGACAGGTTGATGCCGTTCACTGACTTGATGTAGTCTCCCACATTCAGCTGGTCACTCCTGCAGAGACATACAAGAGGTGACAGTAGCACAGTGGGTCTAGAGTGGGGCGTCAGGAGATTGAGACGTCACTGGTTGGAATCCCGCTAAACCCTGGTTAAGTGTAAAGGTGTCTGAGCAAGACACCCAACCTAACTGTTCCCGGTGGTCAGATGGCACTTTGCACCGTCTGTGTGTGTGTGTGTGTGAATGTAAGGCAACCATGTCCAGCGCTTTGAGTGGACTTCAGGTTAGATAAGTGTTACTGGGACACACCATTTTGTATTTGTCTTACAGGTTAAACTGAGCAATGATGGATAATTATTGTTGAAGCATTTGCTTTTCATTTTATTTGATAGAATTCATATTTCTACATGTGATTTATATAGGATTTGTAATACATATGATTTGTAATATGGTCAAAACAATCATTTCAGCAAATGCTTTAGTATGTTTCATTCTGAGTCACAGCCTCAGTAATGGGGCCGCTCATGTCAATGAAACGTCTGTGTTGACAGTGAGAGAGCTGACTATATGAAGCTCTGAGTCAATGCGCTGTTCATTGGAAGGACACTTAAATAGATGGGGCTGCCCTGTTGACCCTGTTGTTGGATTACGCCAATAAGAACAGTGACAGGGCTCAGAAACACGTCATCCATCCCATTTACATCACACGATCTCCCCGTCTGTCGTTCTCATCAGTCACGGAAGGACAACGTGAATGCAGTCTGTCTGACAAGCGATGGACTCATTTGCACTTTCGACGTTTCAAAGGGAAGTCCATTCGGACTATCCAGACACGTGTGTGTGCGTGCGTGTGTGTGTGTGTGTGTGTGTGTGTGTGCGCACGCGCTTGCTGATGGGGGGTTCTTATCACATGTTGCTTAGTCATCATGGAGCTTTCCTGTGGGTGACGATAAAATGAGTTTAATTGAATCTTAATTAATCTATGATGACACCAGCTCACGGAACAAGCGTCTCCTACTTACTGCACAGGGATATTTCTAAGTGTTATCGTTCACAAACCCATTAGCTGGATACACGTACATTCATTCTATTTCTTCTGAGCATCTCGCACACATTTGTGCACTTTACGCTCCTTCCCAGGGTCATGTTCAGCTAGCAGAAGGCTAATCTAATGCAACACCGCTGGTCCTGAGGGTTACGCTGGGCTGGTGCAGCTGGACCACACTTGTCCGTGAGAGGGGAGAGAGAGCAATGTGTTCGGACAGCTCGGAGCGGGTTGCCAGTTTTTAAACGCATCAGAACGCGCAGATCTCACCTGGCAGCTAGCCCACCTGGCCGCAGGTTTGACACTCGAGGCTTGCCGTCCTTGTCAGAGCCTCCGGATATGGTGAGGCCCAGGCTGCTGCCCTCTCTCTTTATCAGGTCCACGGTGGTCACTCCTCTGTACTCCTCTGCTGATACATGCAGACATGGGCACAGATGCCGCATCAGCACAGGCATGACAGATTCAGCTGGCTTGGCAGCCTACAGAGCACTGTGGTTGTTTTTAGTCTAGTCTTCCTTTCTTTCTTTCTTTCTTTCTTTCTTTCTTTCTTTCTTTCTTTCTTTCTTTCTTTTTTTTTTTTACAGAAGCACACACATACACCTTTCCCCCATCATTCTTTTAAATAAACGCGCTGTTCTCACAGTGAGTACATCTTTTGAAAGACTGCAAGTGCGGCATCAGTCAGTAACTCGACAGTCGAGATTTAACGCTGAGAAAGTGAAACTCGCTGAAACACAGAATCATCTCTTCATATGAGGACAAGGCATTGCATTCCTAAGGTAGAATGAGGTAGATTCAGACTGACTATGGCCTTAGACTGACTGACTGATGGCCTGGACCTGGTGGTCCCATTCTGTCTCATTGTGCTGTGCCGTAGAATGCTACTAAGAGATGTCCACTCAAGTAGGTTAGCATCGTACATTAGTACAAATGACAAGCATGCTGAACTAAGCATTTATGAGACGTCTGAACACACAGAGGACATACACACTGTATATGCAATGAGGCTATGGCAGTCAATGCACAGACACGTGCATTAGGCCCAGCAGCCCTGATGAGACAGCAGACAGAAACATGGTTGTAAGTGGGGGTGAGCAAGGTGGGAATTGAACGTACCTGATAGGCTACATCTCTGGGAGGAGTTGGAGTTGTCGGCCCCCCCATGATCCTTGCCTCCCTTCGAGTATGGCCCGTCATCTGGGGAGACAGCAGGGTCTTGCATTAGGACGATTAGGATGTTGCTGAGAAAGCCTCTAATGGTATGTTAGGGATGCCTTCAGCAGAGGGATAAGCTAACTAGACCATTCCCCTTCCACCCTGTGATAGTCAACCCCCCCCCCCCCCCCCCCCACCCCAACCCCCCCCCCCCCCCACTTCCCGGGGGGTAGTGTGAGGGTTCTGGCAGGGTAACACAGTACTGAGCTGAGAGCCACACTCATCAGGGCAAAAGCTAACTGAAACAGAACATTTAGCCTGATCTCAAAGCCCCGGAAGCGCACGCTGTTTGGTTTCTAAGACATCACGTTAAAGGGGGTCAAGAGTTTAAAATAGCTCCTCTCCATCTGAGGTAAACTATTAATTTAACACTACAGTGCATCTGCGGCAGCTTGATGTATGCGATTACAAAAGTGCGGAAATGCTCCTTACGAAGGAACAGCATGTGGTTAATGGACTGTTCAGGCATGGAGAGAAATCATCAATTTCATGTCACTTGCAGCAGCTGTTGCTAGAAACCATGAAATGTTCAATCTGCTCTGCAGGGAAAATGTTTCCCTGTTAAGTGTTAGCCCTTTCTGACACAGCACAGGGCTGTCCCTAGATTAGTGGTGCCTTTTTCTGGCCATCTGAAGCTGAATACAGTAATATTGAGCATGTCAGCAGTCATCGTGATGAGCACTCTGACTTGGCACTTTTCTAATCCTGTCCAGTTGGGATTACCTTATGCTCAGTCTTTGAACATCATATTACAATCTTAAAGACGGGCGCTGCCAAGTCCTCTCTTTCAGAGGCGGGAGGGAATTGACTTTTGACGCATACTATGGGAAGATAACTCATATTCTGGACATCACAGCTCACCATAATCGGAAGTTATGACTGCTCATGGCATGTTTTATGCTATCGTGGCTATGTTCTTATGAAGAGCTTCGCTCCTATAGTCCCTCCACTGATATCTTGCATTGCCTATAATGTGCTATCACATTAAAGATCCAGCCTATGTAAAATCTATGGAGATCAGAGAACTGGTCTATATTTTACCTTTACACTCACCTCCCATACCTAACTCTCATCCGGGTCAAGGCACCAGTGTAACCGGGTCCGTTCCGAACGGGACGTGAACCCGGCTCCCCCATGTAGAGAGCAGACGCTCTTACAAGACACCCTAAAACCTAATGAGCGTCAGCCAAGGTGCGTCCAAGGTGTCGGAGAGTGAGGTTAATTTACTGCGCAGCTACTAGCTGGACATTGTTACATTAGCATAGTTTCATAGTTTCACATTTTTATACTGAAAACTAAACTTAAAATAAGTGCTATAGTTAAACATCAAATCTATATCCTGCTCTCAGCTCATATCAGATTTCCACATAAACTGACAGACTTGAATCCCTTGTCAAACTGAGCTGACCCATAGTCTTTTTCAGACCTAATCACAATTACACTAATAAAAAACAAAAAGATGTAGCTTCACAATGCAGGCATTTTAATTATTCGTATATTCATCTCTACAGTATCTTACAAAAGTAATGTAATTAAAAATGGCTTGCATGTTTGAATAGAAAATCAAATATAGGCAGAATATACATAATGCTTACTATGATAATTCACGACGTTTTTCACGCATCCATGAACAAAGCCTGTTCAACCGCTTTGAGACACAAACACGCACACAGTGGGTGACACATTCGGCTAGTCAAAAGCATCGTAATCACTCAGCTTCCTGGGGGCCCTGACAGTCCAGCAGCTGTCATTGCAGTCAAAAGGCAATGGTAGCTCTGGGTTAAACAGATCTAGCGCTAGATGCATGTGACTGCACTCTACTGTACCATCGAGCAAGCCACCCCCATCCATGTTTCCACGTCTCGAAACCATCGGGGGCCCTAATGTGGAGAATAAGGGTCAGGACTGATTGCTGAGTGTGATTTTAAAGGGGATATTGCAGCTGGCTTAGACTGAGGTTTATAGAACTGTACTAGAAGCAATACATCTCTGAACATTGCACAGAGTGAAGTGAAGCTCTGCGCATGTGCATAAATATCTGGTGAGTCAATTAACTCCTAATTTAATTGAGGGCACTGAATGCCGTCCCTCTCAAAACCAATCAGAATGTAGGTTAAATATGGGGGCATTGCTGACAATGGCAATGAAATCCCAATGCTATTTTCAGATGGGAAACTTTATTTATAAATTTGGCCCCACCAGACCTAGTTTGCATTGCTTTCTCTGCCCCAATTCCACATGGCAGATTTGCATGCAGAACTTCTGTTGGAATGTTATTTAAAATACAATCTCATATTGGTTTCACAATGCACAACATTCCCTGTGATCTAATCATACTGTGACATTTTATACCTCAATCACAGTATGTGTACAGTATGTGCACTATTACACAGCACAGCATGCATTACAATAGACCTTAAGACCAATAATAAACGACAAGCAATTCATATGAATTCTAGCATAATGTGTCAGGAATGCAAAGTATAAATAAAACAAGACTAGATGGAAATTCCTTTTACAAAAAGTGAAAGCACTTGAGGGTTACTGCGACAGCCGTTGATGTGCATAGTAAATATTAATCGAGGCAATGTTATAGGGCACTGATCCCCTCACGCCTTGGTTCCTCTACTACTGCGCCCATGACAAATCCCTTGACGCTGTGTTTCAATGAGGAAAGACTGGTGTTCCGCCTTACCAATGCTGTTCTTGGTATCTCTCCTCAGCCCACACAGCATGGCTATAGCCCAGTCAGAACATCCACCTCGGAGAAGTAGCCTTTCTGATGTCTTGCCTTCAGCAGGAGCTGAAGTTCCCCTTGAAAAAAAAGTAGGCTATACTTAAAAAAGATATGAACATCATCTTCATGTCTTCATTCCTCCACAGTCGGACTATGGATCAGACTTCACTTCTCTGCATCCACTGTTTGTAGATCCCAGCTCTTTAACAAGACATCAGACCAAGCGTAAAATATCTGACCCTCATGCTAGAGACGAAGTGTTTGCAATATTTTCTCCTGACCCTTTGGACTAAACCTCTCCAGATGTGTTAGGAATGATCTCTCAATATCAGATCCAAATGACAGAAAACAAAGGTAAATGTATTTTTCCTGGCATCTCGATGAGGATCCGTTTAAGACCTTCTTACTGGTTGCTCGCCCATTTCCAAGGGATAAACTGTACCCCTGTTCACTCACTCACAGGCACAAACCCTTTCTCTCACACACAGCTACACTGACTGTGTGAGAGCACATTTTCTCTCTCTCTCTCTACCAGAGGGTTGCAGTGAGGCAGACACACATGACAAAATCACTACCCCACCCCCCACCCAACACACACAATCTTACCCCACTTACCACTCAGATAAAACCCTTTTATTTGAACATGCTCACGCATACATGCATAGACACGGTCACAGTCTATAATTACTGCACAGTGACACACATACACACGCACTAGCACACACACTCCACACAAAGCTCTCTACACAATTAACACCCCCGCATTCAGTGTCATACCCTGCCCCTGCATCGTGCCACTGTACAAACAGCCACATCGTTCACACATACGCAAACCCTCATTTGATTACACCTCTATATACAGTACAAGGCTATTCTGTCTAGATACACAAGTGCAAAGACACTATCTCTCTACCCCTTTCATTTGCTTTCTTTCCACACAAAACACACGCCTCTACAATAGCAAGCTTATGCCTGCAGGACTCCCCTGCACATGTACATGTGTGTCACTCCATCAGATAACCACCGTTGCCAAACAGGTAGACAATTGAAGAACCTCTCCTCAAACAAGTTGCATCAATATAAAATATTAGGGTGTGAAGGGATATGTTATTCTTCAGCAATAGTTTCTCTTCGTATCAATATCATTTTACAAAAACAAACCTATAACCGTAGACTACATTTATAGGTTTGTTTTGTAAATAGTATACTATTGTATATAAATTATTTAGATGTTCTTCCAGAGAAATTTAACCCCCCACCTCCCCTTCCCCACTCTGGGTTGGAGAAGCCTCTCCAAGTCCCCAGTCAGCTGACATTACGCCATACAAACAGAGGGCCTAACACATCGCTGGACAGGCCTAGGCCACACCTGTCCAATAATTTGTCATGCATGCCTCTATTCCTCCAGTTTAATCTCCCTGACCCATTCCTCTATCCTCCATGTTATGTCCTTTTAAACCATAAACTCTCATTTTTATTTTATATCTATTATTAAGCCTATATTCTTATCTCAGCCAACTGTCAACTTGCATGTATTTGCAATGTA
Source organism: Aphredoderus sayanus (assembly GCA_027564795.1). Classification (NCBI taxonomy): domain Eukaryota; kingdom Metazoa; phylum Chordata; class Actinopteri; order Percopsiformes; family Aphredoderidae; genus Aphredoderus; species Aphredoderus sayanus. The sequence goes on from JAODUG010004026.1 coordinate 10,013, forward strand.
AGATGTCCTTGAGTGTTTAGAAAGGCGTCCAAAATAATAATAATAATTATTTACTTTAGCCACCTTGAGCAAACTTCTGAGTTCCATGGATAGCATGCTACCATTTGGAATCAGTGTTCATATAATCACACAATTTAAACTAAAGCAAATGCTTACAGAAGAAAATTCTCCCAGGAAATGGTATTATTTATCTTGAGACAAATTATTTTTGTTATGCGCTTAGAAACAAACGTTTCCATGTTTACACTCAGTGTAGCATGGAACCTAATTAGTCTGGTCTTTCAGTGGACACAATAGTCTATGGCATAGATAATTTCCTTGGAGACATTTGTGCTTAATACCCCCATTTTCAATGTGAGAAAGCATAATGTGTCAGAGCAGAACTAATGTGTTAGTCTAAAGACCCTGGGGAGCAGTAAAGCAATTGGTTATCAATATATATATATGATTATGAATAGGCCTATTGTAAATTCAGAACTGATTATTGATGATTTAAAAGGAAATGATGAGTGAAGAATGTGAGTTAGTTTTTGTGATGACAAACTGATACAGTAGTGCAAGTTGAGAATTAAACAGCACTTAAAAATACTAATTTATTTCGAAGATAGATTTCTATTTGGATTTTTTCGATTTTAGTTTTTAAAGAGTAAATCGAAGCAGCTACTCGTCACAAAACCTAATGGAATTTACCATACTGCCATCTGGTGGCTAGGATTTTCGTTGCAAGTAAAATGCTTTGTTGTAATTGTAGAGTAGGCTTTAATCACCCTCGTAATGTACTCCGGGTCAGAATGACCCAAATCACTAGCTCTTGTGGCAGATAGAAGGCGCTAAACCTAATT
>JAODUG010004029.1:0-10853 GCA_027564795.1 Aphredoderus sayanus
ACAACTGTGTCCCTTTGTCACCGGCCGGAGTGTCATACTTCTGCTCCACCAGCAGGGAGAGAGATGGAAAGAAGCAGCATTACAGCTTTTCTCAATTGCTAAAACACTAAAACCCATTGGCTGAAGAAAGTTCTCAGTTGCCTGGACTCATTAAGCTAAATATGCAGTCTGCTGTCAATACCTTAAACCATTTGCAGATCTCATTTAGACGTTTCAATAAAACTCTAAACACATTCTCATTCTAAAAACACATTCTGCACTCTAATGCACGTCATCCAAACTGTTAAACACAAGTGGCAAACATCAAATCCAAATAGAGAACAAAATGTCATTGATTGAACACTACCACTCAACATTGATTCAACAATATAAATTCAATGAGATATATATATATATATATATATATATAAAACCAATATAAGCCAGTTCAGAGAGCAAACAGGCTGTTGAAGGTGAGAATGGATAGAAGAAACAATGTGAGAGGATGAGGACAAGTGCATATGTGAGGTGAGCGACGATAAGGAAGAGGAGGAACAGGGCAAGAAAGAGGAAGAGGAGGACAAAGAGGAAGACTAAGAGTAGAAATATCTGATGAAATTTGAGCAACAGTCATAGACCATGCTCTTGTCCATGGACGGAAAATGAGGGAAGCAGGACTTAGAGTGCAACCCAATTTGAGCCGATATTCTGTGTCCACCATAGTAGGACATTCAGAGAAGAGACTGCTCAATAGATTGACTGGTTGCAGGTTCATATCAACAAAGAACAAGAATTACAGTATCACAGAGACAAAGAGACAAAGAGCATGGACAAGGAGATGCAGGGTACAGTACTGTAAAAATATGGGTACAAGGAGGAGAAAGAAGAAAAAACAAAAAAATAACAAGTAAGTGAGTAAAAAGGTAATTTTTGATCAATTTTGAGCTACTATGATAGAACATGTTTCTTTCATCAAAAGACAATGATGGAAGAATATGAAATTAGGGTTGAGATTACTGTAAAAATGTACTTCTCCCTGAGAACTGTATGTTTTGAACAATGTGTTTTCTATTTTTCGGTGTATTGTTTACTGACTGCTTGAGAGTGTATATTATTTTGACTTTCACTTTGTTTATGATTTGAGAGCAGTGTTTTATTTTGAACACAGATAAAAAACTGTTTTGAGGCGAATGTTTCATTTTGCAAGAGGAGTCAGAGGTTTTGTAAATAGTGCTTGAAGATAAGTTTTTGTGTTGAATGTTTTAAGATGTTTCAGAAATTGTGTTTTAGCAATTGAGAAAAACTGTATTGGCTACAGTAAACTTTGAAAGAATTGTAAGTGTAGTATCAACATATAAACCAGTTTGGAGATTTTCAAACCATAAAATGCTGATTTGTCTAAAATGTGGATTTGGCGATAACACCAGAATTGATATGTCTCATTTTAGTTCAGTCCCTTTACTTCATTTACAGCTCAAGAAACATATTTTATGGTGCAGTTATTAATCTGTCTTCTGACAGAACAATTTCAACTCAACTCATTTCACATTCCTCTTTCTTGTTTAAGAAATCATAATGCAGGGAGTGTTCCTTTAAAATAACAGAATGGTCATTGTGAATTGCAGTGTTAGTTGTACCTGTGGCAGGCTGTCTATGAAACTATGAATGTTTGCTGCTTTGGCAGCTTCAATTATTTCCTCCAGTGTTACGGTGCGACTGTTATCCCCATAGGCGATGTTCTCAGCCAGGCTGCAGTCAAACAGCACAGGCTCCTGGGACACAATGCCCATCTGGGCTCTCAGCCAGTAGATGTTGAGATGTTTCACATCCATCTTGTCCAGCATCTGAGAGAAGAGAAAAGTAAAAAAAAAAATGTCATCATTGTGTGTTTGATCAATAGCTTCATGTAACATAACAATATCTCTGGGGAAAAAAAAATCGAACCTAGAATATATCATTGGAAAAGTTGAAATGCTAAACGTGTTTTAGATTGATCACTGTAGTGTTCAACTGGTTAAAACAGAATCAGATCATATGAACGTGTGTACAATACAGTGACAAAATTGGGTTTTTATCTATTTGAAATAAATGCTTCATTTTGCAAACAATCTGACATGTTCTGCTACTTGTGTGAATGGTTGTGTGAATTGTGTGTAGTGTTTTGACAAAATGACCCCTGTTTTCAAAATTGTGCTTAAGCATCAACAAACAACTGTATGTTACCTTGTGAGGCAACTGGATTTTCATGAGATTGAAATTACTGGTATAGTTTTGATGAGTTCAATTATCAACAAGCTCTCTCCTGCATCACTTTCTCTACCTATAAAGGAATTATAAGTCATTCTGGAGAAAGCTTGTTGATATTTGAAGTCAATCAAAACAAAAACACCTCTCCTTTCAATGACAGACTGCTCCCAGAAGCTCTGCCCCACACATTGAAAATGCATTGCAAAGGCTTGGATATTGTAACTGTGTGCAGTCTGTTTCTTTAGTGAGGATAATAATTTATATTTTCGGGAGCTAATGACCCCACTGCCCACTCCCGCAATAAAACAGTTTTAATTTTACTCAAAGAGTTTACGTTGTCATTTCATGGAACCTATAGGAGTTATGGGAGTTACTGTGAATTTATTTACTTTCTGACTCACAACGGCGATTGCTTAAAAACATCCTCCTCTGGATGTTGCATTAAAATGTATTACTGTAACTTGGTAGTATTGCACCATGTAATAACCCCTCCCTCCCCGGACACATCCACACAAAAAGGACCAATGGCACTGCTATGATAAAGCAGTCAATTCTTACTCCTGGTAAAATATTACTCCAATACAAGTGAAAGATGTTCAGTCAAAAGTTTACTTGAATGAAAGCACTAGTTTTAACAATACTTAATTATTCAAAAGTACATTTTCTTTTTAATATAAACACATTGTTGTTGGCATAATACATTTAAAGAAATTACTGACTTAATGGCTTGTACTGACAACCAAGTTCAAATTTAAATGTTCAAAAAATGCAACAAGTACATAGCATAGGAGTAATTTAATAGGTTTGTTTGTCTCCTGTGACAAATACAGCATATGTATTGGATTTGAGAAAATAAAATAAAATTGCTGTAATTACTGTATATATATAAGTACTGTGACAATGAATGGGGACCTTCATAGAAATCTAGTGGAGTCAAATTACAATATTTGTCATTCTAATGTAGTGGAGAAAAAGTCTTAAGTTTTCAAACAATGAATACTCAAGTACATATACTCGAAAAATTGACTTGTACAGTACTCAAGTATTTTGTTACTATCCACCTGACATGACCCCACACCCCAGTTAATTAGTAACTATATATACTGTTACCACATGAACTCGTTGACATGTCTGAGTGTGTGTGTGTGTGTGTGTGTGTGTGTGTGTGTGTACTGTATCTACTGTGTATTCTCACCACTTTCCCTTCCAAGGGGTCGTAGAACCTCTCCAGGAGCTGGATGGTGGTACTCTTTCCACAGCCACTGCTCCCCACCAGGGCTAGAGTCTCTCCCTTGCTAACCTTCAGTTTCAACCCTTGCAGAATGGGAACTTCAGGGCGTGAAGGGTAGTTGAATCTAACGTCTTGAAAGGATACATTGCCATCAAATTCTTGCTGGAGGAAGGAACAGTAGAGGGAACACTGATGTTAGGATCTAAAGTAGCAGTAGCCTATACCCTACCAAAACATTACAGTACAGTACAGTACAATAGTTAGTAAAAGGTATTTACAACTGATTACTGAAGGGAAAGCTATAGGTTACATGAGCTATAGCTCAAGGGGTAGGCAGAGTGCAAAAAGTGAAAGAGAAAGAATTAATTAAACATAATACAAATACTACAAATATTACTTTAGGTGGCAGTTGTACGAGTATGGACTATAATTGTAACTACTCATTTTACATTTATTAGAAATCCACACAATTGCAGTATACAGTATACACTGGGTGCAGTATACAGTATACACTGGGTGCAGTATACAGTATACACTGGGTACTGTATACAATATACACTGGGTGCAGTATACAGTATACACTAAGTGCAGTATACAGTATACACTGGGTGCTGTATACTGTATACACTGGGTGCTGTATACAGTATACACTGGGTGCAGTATACAGTATACACTAAGTGCAGTATACAGTATACACTGGGTGCTGTATACAGTATACACTGGGTGCTGTATACTGTAGCCTTGCGAGACCATACACATAATTGAATATGCAAGTGTGGTGTGAATGTGTAGTGTGCTGTACCGGTGATTCTCCAGCCTGTGAAAGGTTGTCAATGGCAGGCTGACTTCTGAGCAGCATCATAAGGTGGGAGGCTGAAACCTTTGCCTTTGCATAGTTGGGAGTAAATGCGTTGGCCTCTCCCATTGCCATGGCTCCATAGAGGATAGCAGAAATCACCCTGGGAGAACAGAGCTGTTTGTATAGCCTTATATATGCTGATAAGAGTGCCTGTCTTCTGTATTTCTGTGTATGTGGGGACAGGACAGTCTATTGGTCTAGGTGTTGGACTCCTAGCAAGAAGGTTGTTGGTTTGAGCTCCCTGGAGTTGACCTACATGTAAGCATCTTTGAGCAAGATACCTAACCCCATACCTGCTCCTTACTTTTAATAAATCAAGAGGAGGCTGACAACACAAAAGAAAAAAATAAGATTATTTTGCAGGTGCTACACAAACAACAATGCTTTTGTTGTAAACACGAGGATGTGAGCAACTCCTCCTGCACCTACACCAATCCCTCCCTTACCTGAAAACTCTGAGGCATCCTAGGTTATCTGTTTTTTATGCATTGTCTTCCAGGACTGGGTGAGATTAACCTGTACTTTGTTTTCTTTGTGAAACCATATTAACACTGGGCACTGATTATGTACGATAGCTTATTTGGGCCATTGTAGGTTAAATATTAAAAAGTACCAGTAGCAAACTCATGAGGAAAAATGTTGATATTCTCTGAGTTTATAAAGCCTTAAAATGTATTGTAGTATTTGCATTCAAGCGTTGTGTTTCAGGCTGATTTGAATTTGTGGTCTAAGATAATTCTAAACAAAGGCACGTTTAAAGATGCAACTTTAACTTTTCCCCTTTAAATTAGTTTATGAAACCCAAACACTGAGCACGTTCTGCCTAAACACATGACTAATTCTGTTACATCACATATTTGTAGATCAATCACATAATGAGGAAAAATAATCTACTGATCCATCTAATCAAAATAACCTTGACTTTGCTACAGAGACATACAGTGCATTGAGCTCTTACACACAGTACAGTCAGTGGGCAACAATGATTAAAGTGTACTGTTTGTTCCTGCCTCCTGACAGCTTATTTTATAAGCTTTACTCACAGAAATACCCCTTCAAAATCCATTCTTCCTGCCTCAATAAGCCATGCTCCAAAGCGGAAACATCCAGCATAGGAAAAGTAAATCATGGCCTGTGTGAAGGAAAAAGTGATACCAAAGACATGAGCCTTCTTCTGGGAGTTTCTAGAGAAAGAGAGAGAGAGAGAGGGCAAGAGAGGGCAAAATAGGGAGGGAGAGAGAGAGAGAGGGAGAGAGAGAGAGAGAGCACACATGAAGAGTCAAAAGCTGTCTGTTCCTGATCTGTTTTCTGCTATCAATCATAAAATGAAATGCAATTCATTAAGGCCTATGCGCATCAACACATAACAGATGATCAGGAGAAATCCAAACAGGTGCCCCTGATCACCTTCTGAGGTACAGTCACATCCAAAATCAGAATGTCATTCTGACACTTTTAATGCTGTAACTGCATTTGTAGCAGGGCACCTGACACCGTACATATTCTCTGTTATAGTGTTAAACCAGAGGCACTTTAGTTATACTGTATAATTATGGAAACCACTGAGATCATGGTGTTTAAAGATGCTCTAAGCTCATTGCTCCATTCTCTAAACGAGACGACCAGTCAGATAGCAGGAGTTACACGCACTCATCTGGTGGGAGACACATGAAGATGATCTTCTTCACTAATGAAGGACAATAATTTGAATCTATCATAACCATGTACCTACTTGAAAGGAAGCAGCAGGTTTTCTTGGTACAAAGACTCAAATGTGGGCTCTCTGGTAAGGGATGCAACTGTGCGAATGTTCTCAATGGCCTCTGTTGCAATCTGGGGAGACAATTCATTACTAGTTCAACAATCATTCGTAAATTGTAACTTGTATATTGTCTTTCCTGACAGCACATGTCAGAGAGTGTCATTATTTAAACAAATACCACATGTTGTAACTTCTCACCTTTCCAGATATTTCCAGTTCCTTTTTTTCTTTCACTGCGTGCCCACCAAATATCTGCATCTGCACAGTTCCAGCCACTGCCATGACTGGCACTATAGTCAGGATGAGCAGAGTCAGCTCCCAGCCATAGATAAAAGAGATGATAACACTGGTGCCAAGATTAGCTACGTTCTGGCAGAATGTGGCCAGACGCAATCCTGTTGCCTGAAGAGCCACAAAGAATACATTTACTTGTCAGATTATTACAGTATGATATATTATTATGATGATATTATTATGATAAAGTATATATACATTTTCAGTTAGATTTATTTTCCCCTCAAATGGACTTGCTGTGAGCTTTTCTGTGGCTAACTGGAGGTTAAGATGTATTGTAAGTGGTGTCATATATTTCTATATGACAAAATTAACGTAATTCCAAATAAAAATAAATCCAGATTGTCAAGTACGTGTGCACTTTAATGTACTTACGTTAAACTTACGTATATTCTTATTTTATGAATTATGACATTATAAATGTGTTATACTGCACAAAACACACTGAAATTGCTAGGGGTTTTCAATTAGAATGAAAGACTTGTGCTTTTTTAGTGAAAGTGCTCATTTTTGTGACTTACTCCCTGGACTTGGGCAGCATCTGTAGCTAGTCTGGTAGTGAGAGCTCCTACACTGTTCTTTGGCTGATCAAACCAGCCGAGGTCCTATTTGAAAACAAGTATTAACGTTACATAGAGGACATAGAGGACACTTTGCAAAGCTTTGCAAAGCTACCTTTAAATATATTGGATATACCATATACAGTATGTATATCATACAACGTTATGATCACTCACCTGTCTCATCATGGCTTTAAAGGACTGAAGTCTTAACTTCATGGTCAAAGTTTCACCAGCTTTCCCAAAGCAGAATCCCTGGTTACAACGTTTGAGAAATGGGAAAAAAGGCATTACACACTTTGACATGAATCACATTCAATTACAACTTTTGTAATTGTATTCCTGTTCAAAGCATTGTCATGAAGTGACAATATTCACTTGAAAGTAGGTGAAAATACACAGACAAAAATAGAACCATAATTCAAAAGCTGTAGCAAATGTATGTAATTTTGTATTTGTTTAAAATTCAACATGGTTTTGTAATCATGTTTATTGCTATCATAGCCATCTAACCATCATAGTGTCAATACCATACAGACTGCTATAACTGGAACCTTATCGAATAGACAAATTATGTGGTCATCATAAGCAGTAGTGAGCCTTAGACATCTGTAACTGCTGCCATACACCACAGGGTAAATGAGAATCACATTTGATTCCAGCAACAGGTCCTGTTTCACATTGATCTGCCTGTTAACCTGTATTTGTATTGGTAATACTGTACTATCACATTTCAAAATAATTGTTCACACATAAAATGTACACATACTGCACATGACAGCTGTATAATTACTTCTTCTTAAATTATTATTATTATTATTATTATTATTATTATTATTATTATTATTATTATTATTATAATTATTATATTCAAATTAGAAGATGTCAGTTGACATACAAGCAAACAAGTCTGATCAGCCACATTAGCTTGTGCTGTCTTCTGTAGTACTTTGGGTAACTTGAGAAAGCCCAACACAGTACTGTAAGTTAATGTATGTTTGTGTGTATGTGTTTGCATGTTTGTGTGTATGCAGGCACACCTGTAAAAACATGGTGATGAATGACATTACTCCTATGACGACAAACATGAGTGAAAAAAACTGAGACCTCTCCCTGACAATATCCTTGTTTGTTTCTGCAAACACCTTGGGGATAGAGACACACCAGGTTAAACACACTTCATACAGTTTCTTCACTTCATATGTGGGTAAATGCCTGTGGTGTCAACTAGAGCAAACAGGAAACCTAACGGCAATAATCTTGCTGAAGATGATGGCAAAGAGTGGCTGTATTGTTCCATTGAAGGTGGCACAGATCAGACCCACTACTATGTAAGGCCATTCACGGCTGTTGAGACGCATCACCTCCAGAAATGAAACAGGGGGAACCTTCTCATCCTACAGAGAAGGAGATCATAACAAAAAAGAGAGACATTATGTTTAAGTCAGTAAGTCATAAAATAACTTAGTAAATAATGTACTAAGCCAGTTAGTCAATTAACTGCACCTACTAACTGAAATAAAGCAATACTAACCCTCAACTTTATGGTTTCCTTCACACTCACATCACATCACACTATGATAATTTCAAATGACATAATTTTGTTAAGGAAGGAATCCAAGAGGTTGAGGGTATAACAGATGTTTTTTGCTTGTCGCATTGTACAATATGATTCCAATAAGAAGCTTGTGATCCCATGTTCCCCTGGCAAAAGATGTGCATTAAGGGCTTTTAAAACAGTGACCATGTTGCAAGACGCTGATCCCATATTTTTTTACTTAGCCAGTACTCTGTCGGAGGATTTCAAGGCGCAAGATCTAGAACACACCGTTGAACACGTGAGCTCTCCATGACTTTGTGGGAGTCTTACTGTGGCAAGAACGATACATTTTTCAAATGTATTGTTCTTTAAAAAATAAAGACATCAGGTGAGTAGCCTGAAGATCTCACCTGCTCTATCATGTACTCATCTGCTTTGTCCTTTCCCTTCTCTCCCTTCTCTCCCTTGGAGCCAATGAAGGAGGAACCCTTGGTGGACTTCCTCCTGTATAAAGACGTCTCTGAAAGCGACGTTTCGGACGGGCTCTTCTCATCCGCAGCCTGCTTCTGCTCCATCTCCTCGCCCCCCTCTGCACTCTGGAAGGTCTGGGGGAGCAGAGCATGAAAAAAAGCAGAAAGATGAGTAGATTGATTTACCCTTGTAGTTTTAACCAGCACTACAAAAATACTGTTGGTTTGGTTTGAAATCCCAAGAGCTCAAACACCTGAGTGCTGAGTTTGTTGTATTTGTCGAGACACCTGTCGCTACAGATCTCACAGGCTCACACTTTACTTTTCTTTTTCAAATGTACGTTTTCGCTGCTAATTTCGGGACATCTGGTGGTGACAGTAAGGGTTGGATTAGAATGAATAAATTATCAGTAGGAGTGGTGGGGGTTGTCTTCAATAACAGCCAATCAAACCAGCTTCTCTCAGCTGCACATGTAGAAAGGCTAGACTGGTGTGAAAGAAAAGCTTCTTGCAAGAGGAAACTGATGCACCTCCAATAAACCACCATGGTTAAGGATAACAGTAATTTATTTAATTAATAACAAAAAAGGCCAACATAACATACAAATAAGTGCCGTGTGTGACTTTGTATGTGCTACGCGCGCCATCACCTAAAATTGAGAAACCACAAAACACCTCTGCGCTAAGATGTGGTCTGACCATGCTAGCGCAATATTTGGTTTTATTTGACCCCATGAACTACCCCATGATTATGACACACCCTGTACTGCCCTGCCAAGCCCATTTCGGAGCAAACGATGTCATGGCGAGACAGGAAATTAGCAATTATTAGAAAATTAGCAAACACACCCAGACGAGAGAAAACTACCTTGCGTCCAACGTCGTCACAACTTCTGCGTTAGCGCTATACTGCCGGCTTTGCACCATCCAGAACCTAGAGCCCTATGTGTGTGTGTGTTTGTGTGTGTGTGTGTGTGTTACCTGCATAGTGACCAGTGTGTGGTACACTCCCTTCTTTTCCATCAGTTCAGTGTGATTTCCCAGTTCCACGATCTCCCCATTTTTGAAGCCAGCAAGTAAGTCAGCGTTTCTGACAGTGGAAAGACGATGAGCCACAATGATGGTGGTGCGACCAAGCCTGACCTGGACAGAGATGCATTCAAGGTTGACATTTTCATTTTGTGTCATTCTACTATACCGTATGTAAGTTGTGCAACAGAAGTGGTAAATGCACTGTAATGTGTGTGTGTGTGTGTGTGTGGTCCATTGCCTTGTCCAGGGCTGCCTGCACAACGGTCTCACTCTCAGCATCAAGGGCAGACGTGGCTTCGTCCAGCAGAAGGATCTTGGGGTTGCGGACGAGAGCGCGGGCGATGGCTATCCTTTGCTTCTGCCCTCCACTCATCTGAGTGCCTCTGTCTCCTACCAGCGTTTCAAACTTCTGCTCCAACACAAAGCCCCAGCATCAGGAAACTCCCTCACTCACACATACAGGCATGTACACATGCAAACAGATCACCCTGTCCCTGACATACATTTGGCAGATTCATGATGAAGTCGTAGGCATTGGCTTCCTTGGTGGCCTGCTCGATCTCCTGCATTGTGACGTCAGGTCGGCCATATCTGATGTTCTCAGTGATGGTAGTGGCAAAGAGGATGGGCTCCTGGCTCACCACGCCTATCATCCCCCTCAGGTAGCGCACGTTGAGAGTGCGGATGTCATGGCCGTCGATGAACACCTACACAGTGGGTGCCGATAAACAAACACGAAAAAGTATTTAAAAAATGAACGAGCATATTTGATCAGAGAAGCCAAACAGTTGATAATGCAGGAAGTGAATCTAAATGCTTCAGATATTATTTTGCTTTGTGAAACTAGCTGTAGCATATTATAGCACTGGGGATGCTATA